>VYXC01000688.1:1766-147795 GCA_013397175.1 Platysteira castanea
AAAAAAAAAAAAAAAAAGAGTAAGGAGTAGGTGGCTTATTTAGCAGATACTGGGGGGAAACCCTGGAAAAGGGCAAGAACCCTTTACAAACCAGAGCAGCTACCTCAAGAAACTGAAGAGTTGGAGTCAGACTGACTCTGTCCACGCAGAAAATGCTGTAAACAAAATACTTCTGCCCATCAGAAGGTATTGCTGCTACCCTTGATTCAGATCAAGGTCTAAGTCCTGAAATTGTTTGTTACTCTGAGCACATGAAGAGGCCCCACAGGAACTATTCACATGTGAAAAGAGCTAGGACCAGAGCCAAAGTTTTGCACACTGTGAAGGTCAAGCTTGCTCCCTTTTTAAAACTTGCTCTTACCAGACAAACTCTCAGAAATATGATTTCCATAGAGCACCTTCAGCTCATTCCTCAGGATGCTGTAAGCACTGTGGCTGATTTAGAGCAATTTGTGTCCTAGCAGGTCCCTGAGACTTTGGGGCCGGGTGCCTTGCAGGGAGCTGCTGCCTTGCAGAGCAGGGGCTGCCCCTGCCTTCCCCTGATTGCAATTATTCTGCTTCTTCTTCTCACAGATGCCAGGTTTTTTATTAACTTCTCAAAATGTAAGAGTCTCACAGATATTACACAACTCCTGGCTTTACAGTCATGGAAAAAGCTGTTAATAAAAATGCACTGCCTGTAGGACAAGTTCTCAGCATTTTTGCAAAGGTCACGTAAAATATATTGCTTGAGTAGCCTTACTTTGGTCACCAGATAAGTCATTGAGAGGCCACATGATGACAGCTGCAAAGAAAGATTGTGATTCACTTTTATGTCTCTATGCAAGAAAATGAGAGACACACGCCTTCCCTTTGGTCCTGGGAATGGGGGCTGTGTGGAGACTGGTGCAGGAAACAAAAAGGAACTGCTTTCACCAGCCTGACAGATAAGGTTTGGAGGTCTTTCTCTGCTGAAGGCCTCACACAGTTCTGCTTTGTTTCTTCTTTGCTGTCAGAACAACAGAAAAACTCAGAGAACAAATTGCAACCACATTGTACCACATCTTTTGCAAGGATTTTGCCTCAGTCCCAGATACAACTTTTATTCTTTGTATACACATGTGAGCAGCAGTTACTTTCTCTCCTTTTTTCCTCATCCTCATTTTGTGGAAATGTAAAATAAATCCCACTTGGGTTTTTGAGCACTAGCCCTGATCTTACTTCTGCTTCTCAATAATGGAAATTCCCAAGTTTTACATTTCTGGAGCAATGTTTGTCTCTGTTGCACCATGCTCCATCAATGCCAGTTGATCCTGTATTTGGGTTTCCTAATGAACACCAACAGTGGATCAGGGTCTCAGGGGGAACTCGTGGTTGCAGTGCTCTATTATTACCGATAGATTACTGATCTATAAGTGGCTGATCTTCTTTTTTCTAAATTATTTGTGGAAATACTATTTTTTTTGGCCAAGAAACTGGCATAACTTCAGGTCAAATCACTTTATGTCAAATACAAGAATAACTAGAAATGACACAGATGTGTAAAAAAAGAAACCCTACAGCCACAAATCGAGATGAACAATTGTCACATGTCTATATGCAAGCTACTCCTTTCACTCCAGGACTGGAGACATTATACTCCTATTCCTGATATGTAGGAAGTTTAGTCTGCATTAATTTTAGAAGGGTCTTGATTTCTAAACACATAGATTTTTTGAGGGAGAGCCGGGCACCAGTGGTGGCTATCATCTCACAGAGGTCTTGCCAGAACCATTAAAACATGGAGCTCTGGAAGTCTCATACTTAACAGCGGGAGGTAGAACAAACTAATTTTATTATCAACTCAGCTGTCAAGTGACAATGTTTTTTAAATGCCATGAATTATGTATAAAACACATTAATTTTTATACTCCACATTGAGAGTTCCTGCACGCACACCCAAAGGGCAGGGCTTTGGCAGGGGCTGTGCAGTGCAGGGGGAACTCGTGGTCCCAATTTTTTTCATTATTTTAAATTAAATGTATCCATGACAATACAGGTGGCAGCTTAAAATTACTCAAATAAGATCAAAATCGGACCAAGTCTTCAAGCTAGGAATTAATGAAATACCTGTCCTTGATAACAGCAAACTGAGTAATAGAAATCTGCAGAAACTGTTCATTTAAATACATTTTGTAAACGTAACAAGTTGCACTGTGCTGTTCTTTGCATCTTTAAGTGTGTCTTGGGATTTATGTCTTGCAAAATAGAAACAAACTACGAAAGCTGAAATATATTGTGTCTTTAGCTGTACTTTACAGCACAGCTTGTGTTTAAGAAGCAGTCTAGACATGCAAAAATGCTAGAATAAACAATATTTTTTTCATTATTTTAAATTAGCTTCTACTGGAAAGCTATAAATTTCAGAATGATGCACACTAACAGGATTGCATATCTATTCAAATATTCCAAACAAAAGATACTAAAAGGCTACTCTGTTACCTGCCACAATAAAAATAAATTTCCTTCCAACTTAATGCAATTACAAGTGATTTCCTGTAAAAGAAAAAATAAACCTTCAGGATATTTTGCAGGGTATTTTACTTACTAGCATGAAAAGCCACATCATTTTTACTTTCTCCCCTTCCTTGCTTCAGTGGTGTGTTTAACCTATTTTAACATATAAATATTATTAAATACTATTTAATATTCATTATAGGGCTCCAAATATTGGTTGGTCTTAAAAAAATATGTTTTTATTCATTCTACTTTCAGCTGAATTGTGTGTGCAATTAAAGAATAATCAGCTAGAGTCATGATTGAGATTTTGAATTTATGACCACCAGGGTAGAGAAGAGCTCCAGCTTTGTTCTGGAGAAATGACAGAAGTGGCCATGCCAAGGTACAGAATTTTTCTCCTTGTGGTTGTGTAGGGCAATAACAAAGCAGGTGGATACCTACCCTGACCACACCTGTAGCTGAAGAACAACAGGAGTGCAGTAACTCAGGTACTAACCTGGAACTTGGAAGACCCATCTTTCTTTTCTACGAGGCTTCACTCTTCAATCTGGCTTTTGGCAAATCTTTTAATTCCTGTGTCTGTCAGGTTCTTATTTAATAAGAAAATTAATACTTCAGTAATAGAAATATTTTAAACATTGTTCAAATTATGTTTGAATAAAAACACATGCAAGTATTGTTTGATACAGCTCAAAATTTTCACATTCAAAAATGGAATTGATTTTATGAGTAAGTTGCATGCCTAGGTTTACTCGTATTGTCTTGCTGAGAGAGCAAAGACCTGTTGAAATAAAGTGCTTTTAAATCATCATCAGACCTGTACTTCTTAAGCTATTAAGTATATTGTATTTTTGCAAAAGGGAAAAACATTACTCTTTTGTAACAGGATATCTTTTAGCATCCTTTTTGGCATCACCTTAATACCAGTGGTATTGGTGGCCATCTAATACCAAAGAGAGGTCAGTCTGATGGGGGATTTGCAGGAAATTATGAACCCTGGCTTTCCATGCTCTGTAACACGAGTACCAAAACTGCTCACCAGAGGAACAGAGGAACTCATATCCATAGTCTCACAGTCCTTTGACCCTAACCTGGAAGAGTTTACTCCCTCATGTGCTAGGGAATGGAGGAATTGCTTTGCAAAACAGAGTTTCTGGGACAGAACACTGACCTGGACCCCATCAAGAACTTAATTCATTCAATGCAAGTACAAAACAGGACTGGCTGAACAAACATCTGCTGCAGGGCCAAAGTAATAGCAGAGAATGGGCATGGATGCTTCTAGTTGTGTAATGTTGCCAAGGGCTTAGTAATTCCCATTCCAGGGATTGCTGTATCTCAGCAGTGAGTGAAGTTGTTCATTTAAAAATGCTTGGGATTGTTTTGAACGAAAGAGTTATGCAGAATCGCATGCGACCGGGATGTGGATTCCTTTCCTTCAATTTAGATAACAAAATATTCAGTATTAAGGTTCTCACAGGATTATGTAACATTCCAGACCTTCCATTCATGGCAGGGTCATGGAATGGTTTGTTGACGAGAACACCGAGGTATCAGTACAGACCAGTGTGTCGGTCTTACCTGGGGTTTGGGTTGAGGTCATAGGGCTTTATGTTCCCTCAGTTCAATTTTGGCTTTTATGTGTGGACTCTTAAGTCTCCTTCCTGAAAAGGTTTTTTGCCAATCAAAGTCTGGAGTTGCATGTAGGTGTTTGGTTTTTTTTCATCGAAACTACACCTGTTAGCGCTCCACTGAGCTACCCATGAACGTGGCTCATCAGGGTTCTCAATGAAACAGAACGGAGGAAGGCTCCTCGCATCAGAAAATGCTGTACCTATTTCGATGTTTCTTCTACAGTATCTCACCGCGCTGCTCACCGAACCTGATTAATGCGTTGATAATCCCAAAAGGCGCTGTAAAACCTTTATTTCGGGGGTGCCGGGTTTCTCCCGTGAGGGCCTGGGGCCGTCTCCGGAGCGGGCTGCATTTCCCACAGCAGCGCCGCTAGAGGGCGCCCCAGGCAGCGCTACTCCCTCACGGCCTCCAACAGCTTCGCAACTAAAAAATCACAAAAAATGGTTCTTTGCAACGTCTAACAGGAAAAAAAACGCGGTATTTTTCATCGCTACAACTTAATTTCGCTGCCGAGGTACTGATTATTTGTGAGGCTGCTTTAACCTTGCAAGCCGCCTAACACAAGTTCTGATCTCACGTAACAACCTCAGTGAACCACCCAGGGAAATGTCCCTCAGAAGGCTTCAAATTAAGATATTTCTCAATTAGTGTCAAAAAGCACAAAGGAAATGCTGGTTATATACTCACAGGAATTTTGGAGAAAACAGCAAGAGATAAAAAAAGGTGAAAAACAGCTTAAAATACATTGATCAGTCAATTTTTTAAGACTTAACTCATTTTTGTCTAGTTCAGCTCAGCCTAGTTCAATTCAGCCAGCTCCTTTGCTTCTGGGTTTAAAATTTAGGTTTCAGTGCAGTAGAAGATAATTCATTTTATTCAAGTTTTATATACCATTTTTCTTGTTCCTAAAGAATGAAAATCCTTGTTGGGGCAAAAAAAAATTTGCTATCCTAAACCATTTCCATGTTGAAACCAAGCTGTTAGCTCACATAATTTCTCAGACTGAAGAATTTGAAGGAAAAACCAAAACAGATTAAATATCATTCTTGTGCTTACTCCTATTAATATTGAAATACAATGAAATAATACACAGAACTGGACCATGACAGTTTGCAGAAAATGCATTTGATGTATAGTAAGACAGTTGACAATAAAGTATTTTGTTGGTTTTTTGCAACACATGGTTATTATTTTTTGTAACTAGTAACTATGAATATAGCCTAAAGGTCTCAAATTCCCATTTATCCTGTGAAATTACTGTTTACTCCATTCCAGAGTGTCATAACAAACATAATTTAAAGAAGAAAGCAACTTTGTACCTGTGGTACTTAGTGGTAAGGCAGAGCTTGCTTCAAAAGATAGTGACTTATGCCTGTTATTTGAAAAGAAAGTGGCACCAAATATATACAGGTGACATTTTTTTAAGTGTCTCAGATATACAGTTTAGAAGTAGATATAATTGGTTGCACTACTGTGGCAGTTATGGCTGTGGTCATGGTAATAAAAGCTGAAGTTGATCTGGTGCAAGGAGGATTTATGTGAGTGAGATTTCACCCACCTGAACTCTTATAACTGTTTTTAAACTAATATTAATCAATGAAAATTAGGTTTTGGTACTTTAACTGTATCAGTATAAATTGCACAACTTGGGCACGAAAGCACCCTAAATTTCATGAACTTCCTCTGAAAGAGAACTGAAAAATGAAAACAGGACTACAGAGGGCCAGGATAAATCATCACTGTTGTTCAAAAGTGTTTGGCAAAGAAAGTAGAAATCAAGTGCCTGGCAAAAAAGTATTCATCCCATACACGGTCCAAGTCCAATATATCGTTATGCATTTTAAGCATGCAATCCTAGAGAACATACTTCTGCAAGCATTTTGCATTACATGCTAGGTTTTTTTGCTAGTATTCTTACTTGTGTTCTCTGGAAACACTTTAAAGTAATTTAGAAACAAATGAGTTTTCAAAACCACACCTTTCAGGGCATTATCACAAATTAGGTCATTAACATTTTGGAAGATATTTTAATTTTAATATATCCTGTAAACTTATGAACCAAAATAACCCTTAGTGTTATACTGTGAAATTTGATTAATCTAAGTACCCCAAAATATTTATAATTTTATGTTTATATATAATATTGTCTATATATTCATGAAGAAACATAATTTGACCCAATAGTATCAAATAATATATATCAAATAATATATATAATATGTTGGGTCATAATTTGAGTGGGAGAATAATTTTATTGTCTGATAAGGCATAAGACAGGCTCTGTGTCCAGACTGGATCTTGGGCACAACCCTGAAAAGTTTCCTCTGCTTCAGTTTCAAAGTCTATCTGCATGGATAAAGTTATAAAATAATCCAGAGATATTTATCCTCATCTTCACTGTTATCATCGTTATAATTACCAAGAGCATCAAATAGAGAACTCGGGGTTAGGGTTAGGGGTTAGGGTGCCTGTCTCCTCCGGGTAGCTGAGATGTTTATTTCTATATTCGTTCAGAGCACCTCCATTTCAGTTACTGAACTTTTGCTACCTTGAACACATATTTTGGATTCTTTGTCAGGAATAAATTTTTATGTTTGTGTTCTTTACATTAATTTTGTAGAGAAGAGAGCTACTGAACAAAAGTCACTGTCATGGTTTTGATAAGTTTACTTTGTGTGCCTCGAATAAATGAAAAAGTAAGGTAAGGCCAACTAGAAAAAATCTGCTCTTCCATCACAGCATTTCCACACAGTGACCGGAATTGCTGGAAACATAAAGAGGGCACTCAGAGTCACTCACAAGTTATTGAAGCTTAACAAGTTCATCCATCATCTGACCCAAGCAGGTGGCCAAGTCCGTGCCCTCTGCCCGTGGCAAGGCCCTGGTGACTCCATCACCTTAAACTTGGCAATGCTCTCCTGTCCTGTGTCCCCAAGGGCTGGGCACACACGGAGGAGCTGCCATGGATTAGCTGGTGCTGTGCCTTCATGCACAGCTCTTGGAGTCACTTGTGTGCCTGAACCCCTGCCTACAGAGACAGATTTCTGTCATAAAGTTCCCTGCACGGACAAGACCAGCTTTTGGCTTTATCCTTATTTCAATCGCTTTAGTGTAGATCCAATTACACAGGTATAAAATGTTTCTACTGGCATACCCTGGCATCAGTACAACAGCAGTTAAAGAGATAACACTAGGACTGGGATAGATGTGTGAATAACAACAGCTGATCAACAGCCATGCTGATAAAATTTAAATGAGATCAAGCCTAAATCTTATCCTACACTGATAATAGGAATGTCTGTTATATGTCAGACTTACTGTGTGTGAGAGGAGAGTAAGGCCAGAAGCTGATCTCAGTAAAACCTTCCTGAGGTTCTCAGGAGTTATCCTTTAATACAAGCCAGAGCTATCGAGGTTTCCAGTGACACTGTGGGCAGTTGTGTCCTAATGAAAAACCACACAGGCATGGCAGCAGTAAATGCCAGACTGATGATTACCACCTGAGCATATACATTATGGCACTGTCTCACTTTGTTTTAACGACACATTACCTTGTTTTACAATTCCCACAGTGCTCTGTACTGTTTCAGTATGTAAAACTGAGAAATGGACTGTAGATCTCTTTAGAGAATATTGTTTTCTCCTGACCATTGCCATGGGTCAGTATATAAAAAGGCAAAAGCAATTTACTGTGGTCTTTCTCCACTTCTGCTTCCAGTCATTTGCTTGTACCATGTTGTAAATGAAGAGCAGAGGCTGTGGTCTGTGTTAGACCTGAAATAAAAATGTTTCGTGCTGATCTATGATGGAAAAAAACTCAACCTGCCATCTGTACTGCCATGCAGTTCGAGGCTTTTTCCAGCCATAGTTAAACAAAACGGTTTGTCTGAACTGAAAATAAAGTATCTGTTGCTGTTGATATGTCTGCCAAATTTAAAACATGATATAAACCAAAGTCGACAGCATAAGCCACTCAAACAGGGCCTCGGGGATTCCAAAATGTGCCTTAATATTTATTTTTCATACTTGATTGCAGGTTATGCACAGGTAAGTGTAGTGCTACCCTGAGGGTTTTAAGTGTAACGTAGTCAACCATGATAATACCTCCAGTATCTCGGAAGACAGTTCTCACAATGACTAATAGGAAATGAAAGCAAAGCTGAGTGTTTTTCAGAGTAGTTTTAAGTTTTCTCTAGAGTTATTTAATAGATTTCTAGAATGTTTTCACTGTTTCCCTATTAATAAGATAAAACCAAGTATTACCCCATTTGTGACATTCTGTGTTCCAGCATTCAAAATCCCCCTAACATTAACTTGCTTTTAAAACAAGTAATACATGAGAAATTACTGCCTTCCTCTCTATCCACTACTTCCTCCAGTAATTTGGACTGATATTTACCAGTCATTTCCTCAAAAAAGAATCACTAACCTCTGACACATACATGTACTAGTGACAAAAACAAATGAGCCTGAATTAGTCTTGTTCAGGCACTCCCATTCACTTTAACATATCTTTTTGTGGTGGAACATGTAAGAACTAGCCGTGCAAATACCATGTCCTCACAGACATTTTCCTTAGCCTTAATGACTTTAAAATAAAAATGCAATCTTTTACTGGATTTGAAGATGCTGGTGCATATTATTCAGATGCGCAGAACCCGAACTCTGCCTCAGAAGAAACCTTCAGCTCAGACTCACCAGCTCTAGCTTCTTCCTCTTGTTCTACTGATACAGAGCTACATCTGGCTTAACAGGGAGCACAGTTCAAGCAGTTTCATGTTGGTAGAATAGCAAGGACACCAAAAAAAGTATGACTGGAGTCAGTTTTATCTCTGACAAAACAAAAGGTAAAGGGTAAAGTTTCTCATTGGAGTGTTGCACAGTCTGTTGCTGGAAGTTGTCCTTGAAGGGTGGGATCAACAAAAATCAGCATGTTAGTGAAGAAACACAGAACTTAATGCTGTATCTTTAATATCTGCCCCTCTCTGAGGCTTATTTTCCCTTGCTTTGGCATTTATAACAAAGAAATCTCTCTGGAAATGCACAGTTTGTGAAGCGAGAAGCTTACACAGGAAAGGAGCAGCGATGTCCTCTTGCCCTTTTGCTGTAGAAAACTGTTGTCACAGTGTATTCACAGGAGACCAGGTCGTGTTCTTCTCCTTCTGCTACTGGGTAGGCTGGTACTTTTACTTTGGGCTCTTCTCCATTGTCACTTCAACTTAAAATCTGGCTGCTACCAAAGCAGCTCCTTCTGTCTCATTTGTTCTTTACACCCATGTTGATGGGGAAACCAAGTTCTACTTGAAAATATGGGATAATAATTCAAATCATTGTGGTTATGATCTCTGCATTATGATTGTTTTCTTGGCTGTAAGAAGAGGCTTTATCACAATTCAGTGTTAATTTTGGAGGCACTGTCTTGTGACAGTAGTGAGCAGTTCCTTTCCCCTTATCATTGTCATAGATGTGTCAATGGATTAATTATTAAAACTTAACAAATACAGGTCTTATTCTATTTCAGTGTTTCAAGACTACTGTTACCTTCATTAGTTAGGAAAAATCCAAAATTTTACTCTGGGTTTTCTTGCTTTCTAAAAGCAGAGCGCATGCATGCATAAATCAAGAATTAGTGTTGGAAGTTTCTGTGGGTTATGAAGCTGTTCACCTCAGGGACTTCGGTGACATTGTACTAAAATGAAAAACATAGCTAGAGTGGTTAGTTCTGTCACCAGGGCCCCTGAAATGTACTTAGAACCTTTCTCATAGTATAGTACTCACATTTTTAATTTATGCTGCGCATGAAGGTTAAAATCTTGCTTCCTTCGCTTTTTCCTCCACCTTTTGTTTCACTGTCACCTTGGAGACCAGCTATGGTTGGTCGACCATACACAACCAATATACAACTACCATGGGTACAAGGTATTTTTATTTTCTTAAAACTATGAGTAACAGGATTTTTATATACTGGAGTTTCATTTTGAGCCTATGTTGTTTTGTTACCCAGTAGTGGCTTTAAATTGCACCTCTCTATAAATGAAGTTTATGAAGTAGTTATTCAGAGTTTACAGCTTCATTCTTCTCTTTGATTATTGTTAATGAGAACTTTGGTTCTCATTGTTTCTTTGCCCATTACCTTGAAGAACCATAAAGTATTCGGCTCTTACAGAAAGGAAACGAGTATTTTATATTTCTTATTTTCCACTTTATTCAAACCTGAAATTGTTCTTTTCAATTATCTCTAACTTTAAAAATGCTTTCCTGATCCAGCCTGTAATTTTGCTCATGGTGAGGAAGATGCCATCACCTTAACCCAAGTTTCACCTGGCAGATCATGGACTTCTCTCCTCAGAGCAGTGCAGCAGAGTGCAGTTCCCTCAAGCAATGTGACTTCATCAAAACAATTTGCAGCTGGGCAGATTAGCTCTGCCTTTCAAACTGGGCTGATAACGATTGTATTCAGCCACTCTAACATGATTATATTGCTTTTACGTTTTATTCCTCTGTTTCTTCGCACTGTTGCCGTTAAGGTCTACAGACCTGCCTGCTTGGTGACCGCTGCATTTCTTAAGCTGTGAGAACTCCTTTGCAACATTCCGGTGTTAAACTCACAGTGACTGTGTTTTGTGACAACGAGAATGCTCTGTTACGGTACAAACCCCCCCCAGTTCCTCCCTGCCATCATGACTGAATCCAGCCTTGCACTATTTCCACTTTATGTTCTATTAAACTTATTAAAGATGTTCTTTTGGCACCATGAGAATGACCAGGAAATCTAGCCTGCCAGAGGGTGGTGAATCCAAACGCTTCCTGGAATAAAAAAGGTGATTGCTAGTGAGTTGCAAACCTCAGTTTCAAGAAATAATGGTTCTTATTTCCTGTCCTAAGCAGCCAGTCCCTTACACGTGCTGACTGCAGGCACCAGTGACAAATTCCTGCCAATAAATCTCATAATTGGGCACCCTTCTACTTTGCACCAACCCCAAAATGCATTACTGCACTGGCTATTTAAACATGGGAAGATAAAAAGCATTTCACAGAATTAATTTCCTCTCTTTCATGAGAGAGATATAATGCATTAACTGATTTGAAAACAGAGTGAGTCTCTTTTATACCATGGTCACTCACTAGGCAGGCTTTCCACAGGGCACAGGAGCTGAAATAAACAATCACTTACACAGAAGGAAACTCTCTAGTGCCTTGCCGTGCTGATGCTTGTAGAGAAAGGGAAAAAAACCAAACAACCAACTAACATTTCATTGCATGTTGAAAAGAAAGTGTAAGCACTCTGTTTAGAAAGCTTTAAAGCATAATTGAAATTCAACATGCAGATTTCTGTGTTATTACAATGCTGCATGCACTAGCTCATTTGCTGAGCAGCCAGCATTTTAAACCACACATTGCAAGAACTTTGTGCTGGTACAATAACAACGTAGAAAAATTAGGATGGCAGCACCAGTATGCTCAGCCCCATAGACATTCCTCATCTGAAACAGGAACTACAGGGCAGTGCTAGCCTATGCATTATGAGACCAGAATATTTCTGCTTCCATGTGCAGATGGAGCACAGATCACTAGTGTGCTGACAAGCTGAACTCCAAACAAAGAGATAAGCTACATATGTACTGGCAGGTAAGCTCACTGATCTTTTTAACCCAGTGAACATCTGATGTGATGTGAGATTCACTAAATTGTAGATTGCAAATCAAGGTCAGACTGAAGGGTGACTTAGTATTTTGTAACATTCTCCCTGCTTCACTGACTGAAAGCAATCGTGAATTCCAGAGTGCTTTTTGCTCTTTTAATCTGATAGGAATTTGGAAATGTATTTGACTACAGAACTAAGTGTATCTAAACTGAAACTGGCAAGAAGTGTCAGAAAAAATACCTGAAAAAAAAGTCATTTTATTCTTAGGCTACCACAGTGCTGCTGTTGCTGGGCACAAAGGCCAGCGTCAGAATTAAGGTACCATGTCCGTGGCTGAGGGGGCCAGGAGGCTGAGCTGGCACTGGAATTCTCCAGAGTAACCCTTCCTTTTTCTGACTACAGTCCCAGCAAAGAGTTGCACTGGGCTGAGAATGTGTGACTGGAGCTCCCCTTTGCTCTGGGAGATGGATGGCGCTGGCAGAGCAGTCCAAAGCCACAGAGCACAGGGAGAATCTGGGTCACTGTGCAATGTGTTCACTGTGCCAAATCATAGCAGTAGTGAAACGCTCAGACCACTAACCTAAAAATGAGTTCCTAGTTGCTAAATTCACGTCTTAAATAGAGCAACTTTTATTGGCATTGTAAGGTAGTTTTGGTTTTGTTCTCAGAATAAGTTATGTTAAATGAAAGTGTGTACAGAGGAACAGTGTGTGAGAAAAGAGTATTTACACACACGGATGTGTATTTACACTCATTGAGGTTTTTACCATTCATGGCATACTACAGGATTCACTGTCACTGGGAGCACTCAATGAAATGCCTGTTCTCCGAATCAGTCCCCCATTTATCTACTAAATCTTTCCAATTCATTCAATCTAAAGAACCATCAGTAAGTAGAAAATATAATCTATACATTGAGGCAAGGAATACATTAGCTCTGTAATGAGGATGTGAGAGAAAACGTGGTCTTGGATTATAGCTGTATTTGCCTATAACTGTAGATCATTTGCAAGGCAGGCTGAGTGAAAATAAAAGATTCCCTGGCAACCCTCCCCGTCTCCAAATGCCTGCTCAGGCAGAAAAAAACAACCACCCTGCATACATATTCCAATGAGCCACTGCGGGGCAGTAACAACAAAAACATTCCTCAGCAAAACAAGGGGCTTTGAACAGCCACTTCGCCTTCTCTGAGCAAAGGACACAAAGAAACTGTTCTTCGAAGAGAAGCCGAACATTAGGATTTCCATTCTTACATTCAAAATGTTATTAGTCTTTTCGGGAAGCATTTTATAGCTGTGCTTAGCCTCGACTCCTCCCCCAGAGATGCTGGCAAACAGCGATTTTGAAGCTGGTACTCAGTTTTAGAGCGATGAATAGAGGTTGTGTGTGAGATATCCAAGACTGTTTAAGACACTATCTGGATTTTCTCTGTGTGCATAAACTCTTTCCTACCTGAGGGCTAAGTAAATAAGTTCTTTTCAAGTGATTATTCTCTGTGCAGGAATTTTCCCTTGTAAGGTATAGAAACCCCTGAAGATTAGGTATTTTTGTGCTGCTTTTGTTCCTCTCAGGGCAAAATCTTCAGTGAACAGAAGTTATTACAAAAAATTTATTTTATATCTTAAGGGTAAAAGAATATACTTTGTTCAGTTTTGGATGTAGCTTGGAATCAAAATTACTGAGCTGCTTTGTATCCAATATTTCACATCTAGAGGTTCAAAATTAGATCAATAGTTTTGTCTTCCTTTCCTCTACCCCCACCATTCTGTAGGTTTAATAATATCAATGGAACATGAAGAAATTAACTGTTTTTTCTTTTTGCATAGTACAAAAAGGGGGGGGGGCAAGCCTATTTAAAGATCTCTAATTACAATCTGAATTTTCTATAAATACAAAACTTCCTGTAACAGCCATTCCAAATAGATATTGCCCTTTAGCGCTGCAGAAATTTGTACCAGATTAGTAACGTGTGCTGCAGCAAAGATTCTGTGAAAAGTCGAAGTATCGTACTTCAGTTGAAGTGTGAGAAAAGGAGGATCAAGACGTACAGAGAGCTGAATTACAGCCGTGGCTCTTCAGTTACACTTTGAAGATCATTTTCATTTCCATTTTGATCTTAAATCTTACTCATAAGTAATTAACATTTGGGGATGCATGACAGATGGCATGTGCCACCTTGTCTTTTTGGGCAGTCTTTTCTTGTCTTGGCTTTTCAAGACATATTCCAGATCTGAAATCATTTTTTTGGGGAGGAAAAAAAAGAGATAAATGAACTTACTTTGGTTTGCAGACAGCAATGTGAAAAAGTCGAAAGTTTCTTCTACTATTCAAACATTCTTCCAAATCTACTTTTATTATTTTTTTAATATATATTTTAAAATATTTCTTAGATCTGTAGGTTGTCAGATCTAGAGTAACCTCCATTTCTAAAGGCAATAAGGCTATAAATGTCATGTAAGAATTACCCGGAGCATTACTGCAAGTACTTCCCTTCATATATCCCAACTACTGAATCTTGCAGCTGATGCTACTGATACTCCAGGATATGGAAGATGAAGATGTCATCTTGTCTGCAAACTGGAGAACCCTTAGTGATGTTCATGTTTACCTTTATCTTCACAGTTTGCTTTGCTTTACTTTTCATCAAATAGAATCATCACAAAAAATTAGGACGAAAAAAGTGGAAGTTTTATTAATTTAAAGTTATCTCAGGGACTAGGCAGCCAGCTGAATTTTCAATCAGAAGATCTGTAAGTGCTCATTACTAAACTTGCAAGGTGGCATTAAGCATCATCTTCAAATTTAAATTTCCCATCAGTTCTTTGAGAGAATTGCAGTAAAATTCCTGTGTTTATTCTAAAAGTGGATAATGTGCTCATGATGATTAGATCCAACAATTTTGCCTCACAGGAAAGAGGTAAAAAACAACCAAAAAAAGTTAAGAAGCTTAAAAATACTCGTTCACCTTTATTCACTTTGAATAATCAGACATAAATTATGGGAGGAGCTTGTGGAGATGGGGAGAAGGCAGCAGGGGTTAAACTCATCCTGGAACTGTCTTCAACCTCTATTTTAATATCTTTGATTTTCTTCTACTGACCAGCTTGTATGAGAAAATATGAGAATGAAGTAAGAAAGGTAAAAGATCATCAGCCTTCAGAATCTTGCTTGCTAGTCATTGGTTTGCCTTCACACACTCTGGAAACAAATCTGCACTGGCAGCACTGATTAAATGCAGCAGGTATAAAGTGTAACTGGCAGTTAAAACCTTGTTGAACACTGCAGTGATGCTGCATTTCTTGACTTGGAAGGTTGTTCATCCAGCCTGCTCAGCCAGGATGTTCATCCGGCCCGTTTACCATTTATGAGACATTGTGTTAGCATTGAATTAGCTTATAGATTGTTTTAATATGACTTGGAGCAGTAGGGTGTATAATTGTTTGAATGTTTCTTTCCACTGACTGCACAGCATTACTTCTTTCTGCACCTGAGAAGGCTTTTTCCTCCACCTGAACACTTAACAAGCAAATTTCCTGATATTCTGAAGCAAATGCAAACAATTTAGAACAAATCTTGTTCCTGCGATTAGGGCCTCAAATGAAACCTTGCCAAACGGAGCCAATACAGCTGAGCTTTGTAACATTTTCTCTCCTTTTCAGTGTTTTTTTTTGCTTCAGGAAGGCATTGCAGCGTGACGCTCTTCCTTATCTTAATTCCTGTTTTTTGAAGAGAAAAATACCTTTAAACCTTCTATACAGTAAAGTCTGTACATACAAAGTGTATGACGACTCAGTGGAATGCGTAGCTTTTTGTACCATTTAACTTTTGTAGCTTTTTTGTATCATTTAACATTTGTCAGGCCATTTATTTTCTGCCACAGGTTTTGGGTACTGTGTCATATTGTTGATGTTATGAGTTAAATTTCCTATTAATCCCTAAGTGGACTTTACCAGTGAAACCCAGGCTTGGGAATCCCTGTGAAACTGTGCTTTGAATTGCCTACACATACACAGTGCACAAAGTAATAGCATCAATCATAGTGGTGTCTGTTAAATACCATTATGTGACTTAATTAATGTCTGCCTAGCATTTTCAGATTCATAAGCAGTCAAAAACATTACCATGATGTTCTTAACAGCTGCTAAATTTCTTTTATAAGCCAGAAATAAAACACAGAGTAAAGGTGGTCAGACGGGTTGGCAATTAATTGGAAAATCACCAAAGAGTACATGGTGAGGAAAGCAATTACTATAAAATGCAGAAATGAGAAAATGCAGCCATTAGGGATATCTGGTATTAAACCTTCAAAGGAATGTAAATATTTAATTTTTTTAAAAAATTATTTTTGTATAATGCATTAGCTTGCAATGACTGTGGCACGTAATGCAAGTAAAAGTACTCCTTGGTCAGCAAGGGAGGCAGCAAAATGCCAAACATTAAACCTTACGTGAAAAGCATATTTAAACTGAGTTGACCGATAAAATGACAGCACGTTTATGTTGTTCCAAATATAAAACACCACATACTTTTATTTACAGGCCTTTCTTTAGAAGGTCATGTCATTTTACAGTCTTGAGTTTCGGTCAGCTAAATGGATGTGCCAAGAATGGACTGCATGGGTGACATTACAAGACCAAGTAAAGTAATTAGCAATAAAGAGAAGTACACATAATTTTTATTTAAAGGCTGTGATATGTTAAGGCTTGTAATACTCTTGGATGAGGCCTAATGTGATAACTCTTCTTTAAATAGGTAGATAAAGAAGGTTTAAGCAACCTGACCAAGGCTCTAGGTATCACAGAATCACAGAATGGTTTGGATTGGGAGGTACCTTAAAGATCATCTGATTCCAACTCCCTGCCATGGGCAGGGACACCTTCCACTATCCCAGCTCGCTCAGAGCTCCATCCAGCCAGGCTTTAGACACTTCCAGGGGTCAGGCAGCTACTGCTTCTCTGGGCAACCTGTGCCAGGGCCCCATCACCTCACTGTAAATAATTGTTTTCCTAATATCCGATCTAAACCTGCTGTCTGTCAGTTTGAAGCCATTCCCTCTTGTCCTGGCACTCCATGCCCTTCTAAAAAGTCTCTCCATATAAACTTGGGTGATACTTCCATGTATGAGACAAGATAAAAGCGTACAAACCAAGCAAATGCTATTACAAATTAAAGAACTGTCACTTCTCATTCCAGTATCAGCTTCAAAAGAGCACCAGGTAAATCCCTCATGCCGGAGTGATCATTGGTAATACACAATGGTGAAATGTTAGCAGTGGTGGTAAGTGTCCCAAATGCCACTGTAATTGATATCTTTTGGCATCACTTTGGAATGAAGAGGCCAGGAGGCTGTAGATTAAACAGTGGCTGAGCAACTGTAAGTTTTATTTTGTACAATTTGCTAAGAAATACATCTTGTACACAAAGCACTGAATTACTCGGTAATACTGTGGGAGAGAACACAGCTCTCAAGTGATAACCGTGCCTCACTTTGATAAAACACATTTTCCCTCTGAAGAACTCGCAAACAAAGCAGGTGGGGAGCAGGACAGGAAACAGGCCCAGGGTGACCTGCTCAGCCCACACATGGGAGAACAAGAGCAACAGAGATTCAGGTGCCCCTGCTCCAGCTTGTCCATCAAATATTGTGTTATGTCCTTATCCAACACAGTACTGGGACGTTTGTTACTATGAGGATACTATACAGTTACAGGCACTTGTAAGTGCACAGCAGCATTTGGGATCCTTTGCATCTGGTACTTACCACTGAAAAACTGCCCACGAGAGTTCTTTGCTTTTGCTTTCTCAGAAACCTGTCATGGACCCAAGGGAATTGATATCAAAAGAGGTTTGAAAATGATTTATTGAAAAATGTAGTTCTTGTCAACTGAACTCAGCAGCTGAATGTGGAAGCAGCTGCAATTTTATTAGACTGAGATAAAATAAGAGGTGTACATAGTTCTGGAGTCCCTCAAAGGTCCCCTCATCAGTTATCACCTTCCATTCTTGTGAGGGGAGCACTGTGATCTCCAAATCATGGACCCGCCAAAGTTTCTCTTCCCCCCAGTCTCATAAAGGTCTCTTTATAGCAAAAATGCTCCTGTCTCTCTCCCTCGCTGGGAAGAAATTCTGCTGCAACTCCATTATGGAAAAGGATCTTAAAAGCAATAGCACTAAGGAGAGCTGTTTGCTTCTGCCAGTTGATTCTGTGAAGGAGAGGTTTACGGATGTGTGTCTGTGGGTACAAACTAGAAACAAAACCTGCCATTGCAACAAAAGCTGGATTTCTATTTGATTCCCTAAAGTGTGCTCTATATTAAATGTATTTATGAAAAAATAATGTAAATGACAGGATAGCAGAGAAGGACTTTTCTAAAGAAACAAACCAAATTTCAGAGAAAAACAAAGTGATGCTCAAGAATGATTTAAACACACTTGAGACCCTCCTGCTAAGAGGTGGAGGTAGTGCTAGAACTTAAGCAAAAGCATGCAAGCAGCATGAAGAGAATGAAAATGTAGAGTAAGGGCAAACGGGACCAGTAAGATAGATAGTAAATGAATAGAGTAGGAACTAGGATAAAAGACAGATGTGGAAGACAAGACAGATGTGGAAGACAAGACAGCTGGCAAGACACAATGAGTACAGCAAGGAGCAAAAAAATAATAATTTGATCATAGTATCTTCCAGTGAAGAAAAATCTAAGGTTACACTGCCGAGGGACACATTTTGCAAAGAATTGAACTTAAAATTCTGCTCACACAGGTGGTTGTGTGATCCGATTTGCTCACACTGTAAGGCTGCACGGGCTAATACTTAAAAAGTGCATCACTACCCTAAATACTACTGCATTTTAATCAGGATATGTAATGTAAAAATGGGTGAAAACTCACAACTTGTTCGTGCTTTGAAATAACAGTAAAATTTTGTCATAAACTGCTAACTTCCTCTTCGGCTTTCTGCGTGGAAGTGCGTCTGGAGCAGAGAGCTGTGTGTGAGATCGGAGCGGGAGCACTTCGCTGGTTGGTGTCGCTTGAGACCTGGATCTGATCTGTGTGGGAACGAGGCAGCAGCAGTGGCACAGCGACAGGCTGTGTGCTGGAAAACAGAGACAATTCTGGCTCGCTGGGCTGGTGTGAGGAATCACTGCCGTGGGGCTGAGCTAAAGGTGTGCAGGGAGAGGGAAACAGGAGCAGAGCGAGAAGCCAGCTGTGAACAGCACTGCTCGCTTCTGCTACTGAACGAGCTCCTCTAGAAAATGTCAAAGAACATCCTCATCATCCAAAGCCATTTTTAAATGATTACTAATATGGCTCAATTATGCTTTTTTCCCCTGCTCCGTGTGTTTAAAATGTGAAAGAAAATGGTGAGATGACTGCTAAAGATGCCTGATAGTGCATATTTGCTTGGAAGTATATTTTCATATCAAGCAAATGTCAGTGCAAACACCTGCAATCTGTATTGCTTGTAACTGTATGAAACAAATGTAAGTTGGTTCACCACCACCACGCTCTGAAAAAGGCTACTGCTGCTCTGTGGCTGTTACTATGTGTATTTTTGCACTTCAAAATGTGAAGGAAAACGTGTTGATTAATAAAAGCATTGCTTCTTGTTCCCCCCAAAAATGAAGTAAATACTAATGCATGGTCTTCAGTGAAGAACAAACTGAATTTCAGTGGATTTTGAAGGGAATATTCTGTCAAAATTCTCTGCGTCTTTACAACTAATTTGGTTAACACTTAATTTCAAAGTAAGTGCAGAAGCAAACTGAACCATGATGCTGTGAGAAAGACACTGAAATCAATTTAAAGATTATTACAGGTACCATGATGTTGTACTTCTTTTTTTTCCTCTCTCTGTTTCCAGCTGAGAACCCTAAGATCAGTTGTGTTAATCAGCAGAAGAGGATAAGGGTCTGTGCTGAGCTTTGACCAGAAGCGAGTTAAATCTGTATTCAGTCCCTTCTCTGCTGGCTGACACATTTGTGTAGAAAACAAAATCTTCACATCTCTTTGCTCTGTGCCCGAGAAGTGTGGAAAAGACACGAGCTGCCCAACCTGCTCCGTCCTCTGTGCCTGCAGTGAACAACCCAAGGGCTGCCACAGAGGCATGGCTTGATCTCCCAGTAATTCCATGTCACAGTTTGTCCCTGTAAATGAAAAACAAAATGGTATTTCTGAGCAGATGACAGGTCTGGTCCTTCAGGCTTTCTGGGCCTGAAGAAAAATCTACTCATGTCAATGAAAATCTGCAAAGTGTTTTCTGTGGGGAAGTGGTTGAGAAAACAGCCTGTGGGGCACTTGCAGATGCTACGCTCAACATTTGTACACAAGGTAGGAAAAAGTTCAGTCAACACCAGAAAGTTACAATATTTGGTGTGGATATTTTTGTTATCAATTTAAATAACCTTCTTTTAGTTTCTTCTTAATTTTTGTGTGACAAAAACTAACATGAAATACCTAAAAATGTGATTCCTTCTAAAACAAAAAAAAAGGATGTATTTATTATTGAACTTACTTGACTTCTAGTTACAGCCAGTCTATGGTGTTGCAGGACTTGGAATATAATCAAAGAACTACGTGTGTGTGGATGTAACTTACAAACTTCGGACATTAATCAGTGCTATTTTTGTTCCTGCTCTTGTTGTTCAAACACTTATACAGAATTCCATCCTTGTGGAAGGCACTGAGTAATTACATCTGTCCATCAGGGTGTCCTGCGTAGTCCTGGGTTTTGATATAATGAGTTACGCACTTGGCAGCAAGAAACTGCTAACTTGGAAATAACCCGTAAACTATGACTTTGAGAGCATTTTTATTCAACTTCATCATCAGGGCAAGTGCATTGCTTAGGTCAGATTGTGGCTCACCATGTCGCCTGACTTTATTTAAAATAATGAGTATGTCCTCATTCTATGGGAGACTGTATTGTGTCATGTAACCTCAGAAAAAATCAAATAATTTCAGTCTGAATTTAAACAGATTATCTACTCATCAGAAGTAATGTTCTTATTTTACTCTTTACATAAAGTGTTGGAAATTTCTTTTATTAGCTTGTGTAGTCAGGCTTCTGTTAAAACAGTAATTGATCCAGACTTCTATATAGTTATAATAAAAAAATTAGTATTATGCTAAGTAGGAGACAGTAATATTCAATTGTGTGTTACAAATCACAAGCTTCTTCTAATTAGCAAGAAATTCCTGATCTATTGCCACAAGTTATAAAAAAAGAAAATATAAGAAACATCGTAACAGAGTTTTTTATTTGCCAGTGTTATGGGATTAGTTGAAAAATCAGAATGTTTTTAGTAAATGCTTAAAATTATTTTTCTAGCAGATCATGGGTAAAAGCTAAGAGTTTTTAATTAAGAGAAAAATATTTTAATGAGGAATCATGGTATTCCAGGCAGTGATGTATGAAGAAATTCAAACAATACATTTAAGGGATTAATAACTGGGAAGTCAGAGGGAAATTATCATCCAACTGAAAACTTTCTGATAGGTTCCTAATGTAATTGGTTCTTTGTCCTTCACTGCTTGACACATTATCAATGAGCTTGAAGAAAACATGAAATCATCCAAGATAATTACTGTGGATTACACAAAGACAGATAATGAAGAGGCCAGGTCACTGATCCAGACAGCTGAGGTGAATTCAAACAAATACTATCTATTTCAATACAGCCAGACTCAAAAAGAAGAAAACCCATACCTTTAGGCCCCAAAATGAAGGCAGCACTTGCAGGATAAAGCAAACAGGAGATGGTTGGGATGCTGTTGGGTGGATGGATGGCTGTGGCTGAGCTCGCGGGGCCGGTGATGAGCGGTGATGGATCCTGCACTCACCTGTGGAGAATTAGAACCAACCACCCACGGCTGCTGGGGCATGGGGCAGCATCGGGGCCTGTGTCGGTAGAGGACACAAGAAAAGAGACTCTTGACACCTGCTAGGTTGAGCAGAAAGAGGAAAAAAAGAAGCTTTATTTACATTTCTCGTACTTTATAGGTTTCTCAANTTTGGTACGGTGTCAAGCTGCAGTTTTTGGTGAATATTAATGGTAAAGTTGAAGATTTTGGCCACTGACATCTCAGTCAGAAGGAAGAGAAGCTAAGACAAGATTTACTGTCTAGAGAACAGGGCTTAAAAGCTGAGAGGTTTTTTGGTGCTGGTGAATTTTACAAATCTGATTTCAGCTGCTGCTTTTTGATGGTGCTGGTAATTACCATTTCTGTATGCTGAACAGGTGAGGTTATTCAATATCCTCAGCAATGACTATTGAGGGTAAAAGAAAGTGTGTGATGGTGGAAAATGAAGCATATGTAATGGTGGGAGAGCTCAGGTAACTGTACCATGAGGATTTCATTAATTCCCTCCGTATGTTCTGTGTATGGATCAAACTGTAGGTTGAATATGTAATTAAGAAGTTTTTATATGGACCCCTCATTGTACAGAGTAACATGGCCATGAGTTCGTTGTGTCCAGAAACTGTGAATATGAACCAAAATCCTGTCCAGATGACAATGGTCATCAAACTCATGTTAAATTCAAGGTATAGCATCTCAGGCAGGACTTGTGGTATTGTCCTAACATGATTAGTAAATAAATCACATTCTCACTATAAATACTCATTTTTACTAATTTTCATTGGGGATCCTTGTTACTCTCCTACAAAATTGATGTACCTCTTGTTATTCTTGCATTATGCTCTCCTGACTTCAAATCTGTTCATTTCACACAAAGAAACTAGTTACATAAATTGAGATTCACAAATGTATCGCAAAATGTTCTTTCCCTTTGGTAAGAATTTGGTACCCAAATAGTCAAATTGAAAGAATAACACAGTTGTTTTTGGGAACAGATCATTCTGCTGTATATCTCCGTAGGATATAACTCATTAAAATGTTATGTTCCTTTTTGTTTTCCATCACTGTCCCCTTTGTAGCAGAGCGAACCCTCTCTGCATGTGAATTGTAAACCTTGCTTGATGCTGACTGCCCCTGTTTTGTACTTTAAGTGAATATTGTCACTGCAGCCCATGTGGCATTGTATAAATCTTAAGAGATACTGAAAAGAACAGTATTCATATTGATTCTTGTGGCACTCCTGTACTTGCTGCACTCCTTCAAAACTATTCCCACTTGCAAGTCTCCTTTGATTTGAAATCTACTTTTATTAATCTACTCCAGTAACTCAGATATTTTAGGGTAGCTTTGTAGATTTGCTCTTTATAATGGGCTGCCTCTAAAGCTCTGCAAAAGTGTAGATAAACTGTATTACTTCTCTAGCATCTTTCTTACACAGTCTCTGTTTTTCCTTATGTTTCCAAAATGTCTTTGTTAATATCCTTTAGTAACAACTGAATGATTTAAAAGGAGAGCTTTCTAACAACCTTACAGACACCGTAAAGGTAGGGAAATCACAGGGAGGCCTGGGGAAGAGCTTTGTTTGGGGAGCTGAACTTCAGCTAGGACAAGCCAGAGGTTGGTTGGGTGAAGACAGGCGTTACGTGTTAACTGAACAAGTGTCTGTGTGAAAGGAATCTGTCTGGGAACCACGGGATTTAAATGCTCCTCTGTTGCCTGTTTTGATGTTTGTGCTTTGAGGGTAGGCTTTGTAAGTCACCTTTTCTACTGATAAGACAGAGAAAGGAGCCCAGTCCATAATGCATACTTTGTGCTTTCCTTCATTTATCAACTTTTTTGGTACCCAGATATCCTCAAAAGCCTTTACAAGTGACCTGTTCTTGTCTTAGCAAAACAGCTGTGCTTCGAAATGGTCATCATAGATTTTCTGCCTAATGAGTTAATTGATTTGCATATCTAATGATATTTTAATAAGATACACACCTGTGCTACTTGATTTCATCCTCATTCCTTGTTGTAGAAAATTATTTAACAGAAAATTCTGTGGAAAAGCTAATACTGAAAGTATGTGCAAGTAGTAGAATGCCTAGTCAGCTGCAGTTGGTACTGTATAATTTGAAAAGATCATTTCTGTTTAAAACTTCAGACTGCTCTGCATCCTCAATGATTACTTGGGCTAAATCCTAATTTGAGATATTATCAGTGGTGAGTGAGTCATGCTTTCCTCTTTCCCTTGGCTCATGATGATGAGTGTGTTAAAGATCCTTTGCAGATTAAATTATAATGCTTGGACTTTGTTTTCCTGTCCAGTTATGTAATTTATATTAGTTTTCTGATTGATCAAGTGTCTGCTCTTAAAAGTATGCTAAAAGTTTCCTTATGCTCCTTTTGAACCCTACCAAGAGCTCCAAGTTAAAATCCTGGTAATGGAAACTGATGCAGACTTAAACTGAAACAGATGTTGGTGTGCGAGCCGGTGAAACAGGGAACAGTCACTGCTGCCTGCTCTCTTTTTGTTAAATAGTGCCCTGGAGGCTGCAGCACTGGCTGCTTTGTGTCAGGCCGTGGCTGCACTAATCAGCCTTAATTGTCCTGACCAGAACAACCCGGGGCCTGCTGGTCTGGGGCTCTGCCTGTGCTGTGCCCCAGGAATACCTGAACCCAGCACATCTCCTGCTGTCCTGGCTTATGACTGTTTCTCCTGGAAGAACCCTGGAGCTGTGTTGTGGGTTCCTCGTTTCCAGGCTCGTCTCTGGTCTGCTCTCCAGCAGGAAGGTGGAATTTGTGCATGGCCTGGGCCCAGTCCTGTCTCTGGCCCTGCCTTGTGCTGCCTCTGACTTATCTGCCTGGACCTTGCCTTGTTTGGACCCTGTGAAAGGTGTTCCACTCCCAGCTGGGTCCTGTTTCACCCTGTGGGACTGTGTCCCTTTTTAGTGAGGCTGCGCTTGCCTGATTTGTCTCTACAATTGGAGAAGCCTAACTTCTTGTCCTTCAAACTGAAAGAGAGTAGGTTTAGGTTAGATATTGAGAGTAAATCCTCCCCTGTGAGGGTGGGCAGGCCCTGGCACAGGGTGCCCAGAGCAGCTGGGGCTGCCCCTGGATCCCTGGCAGTGTCCAAGGCCAGGCTGGACAGGGCTTGGAGCAGCCTGGGACAGTGGAAGGTGTCCCTGCCCATGGCAGGGGTGGAATCAGGTGGTCTTGAAGTTCCTTTCCAACCCAGGCACCTCTATGATTCCCAGGCAATCTATTTGTAGCATCATGTTTGCAATCTTTGAAATGTTTGTTCAACAATATTGTATTGTGACAGTTTTGCCATCATTCAAAAGCTTGTGTTGTTCAGGCTGCACAAAGGAACTTTGTGGGGGGGAAAAAAAGCTAAAAAAATGCACTTTGTATTTGAAGGAGAAACTTCTCCTACAAGTGGAGTTCCCACATCAGCAATACTGCAGAGATGGAATGGGCGAAGCACATGAAATCTGATTAAGGAACGTTTCCCTTAAAGGTAATCTTACAAGCATAAGCAAAATTGACAGTTGCCATCTGTAATCTGGAACTTCTTTAGATTTCATTTGATTTCTCAAAACCTGTGAATTTTGAGTAAAGAGAAAATCTCTGTGGTTCACATAATATGTTTAGAGCCATGAAATGCCTAGACAAAAAAAGCAAGAAAGGAGAAGGGAAGAAAATCAATCATAATGATATTTCTGTGTGAAGAGTACCAAGACCTGGTGAAAAATTCTAGCATGGGATGAGAATCTTCTTTCTATCCCCTTTGGACTGTATTTAGGATAAAGAATTTGCTTTTGAATAAATTAGTGTGATGAGTGAGAGTATTTCTTCTTAATGCCAACAGGAATTTAAGAAAGAATTAAATGGAAATAAATACTAAGCTGGGATATCTAACTATGTTTTCAGTGAAGGAACTCAAACTATTTTAGTGGGTTTGGTTCCTTAATGTGAAATTAAACCAACCTTAAGCTCTGTAAAAATGGGAGTAACTTTGTAGAAGATGACCCACAGAGCGGTTTGGTGTCAGAGCTGTTTGGTATCTGAGCTGTTGTGCAGCATTTTTGTGTGTAGTTTTTATTTGTGTCCTGTGCACTCCTGTGGCTGCCTGGGGCAGCTCAGGGCACCCTGCTCATCCTGCAGGGTGAGGGAAGCAGCCGTGTCAGCCCAGCAGTGCTGCTGTGCCAAAGGAATGGGGGAAAAGGGATGTTTCTTGTGCTGCTTCTGAGGTACAAAATAGCTTAAAATGGTATGACAGGAGACAAGAACAAGCTTTTCAAAGCCCTGAAGCAACTGAATGTTTTGTAACAGCAAGGTGGTTGGTTAAAACCCACTGTTCTGTGGAGGATGTGCGAGCTGATAAAGCTTTTCTTCAGAAGTAGAGTGTGTTTTTATTCTGCTTTTAGGGTAGAATCCTCCTATTTGAGTGGTTGGATCTCTGCACAGGAGGAAACAGTGCCCAGTATGAGAAAGGTAATGGAATTAAAACCTGAAAAAAATGGGCTACAACGGAAGTTCAGTATGTAATGGGTGCAAGACAGGTAGATGTAGATTTGCATTCCTTTCTTACCTTCATTTTGCCTGCTAAGTAAGCTATGCTCAGTATTTCAGTAATGGAGATGTGTTTTTATTCACTCAAACTCCGATAAAACAATTCAATGCTATCTGCTGAGTTCCTTCTCACAGAAGATGAGGTGGAGGAAGGCTTCAGATGGCAGTGTGGCCGTGCTTCGGGGTTTCAATCACGTGTGTGTCCCTTCCATCACACGCACTGGGTCTCATCCTTTTTGTTTCCCCATCACAAAGGCAACTGTGGGGGCTCTCGGCAGGTGTTCAGCAGTCAGGGAAAAGTTAGGGAAGATTTGGAATTAAACAAAGAGTGTTTAGCTGATTAGGCTACAGTAGAATATTTTAGACAGCACAAACAACAGGGTGCTGCTACAAAGACTGGTACAGTATCAAACTAAGTAACTTTTAAAGGAACAAAATGATTTAAATAGGGATTATTATTTTTTTTAGCTCTCTGTTAGGGGTTTTTGTATAAAACTACTTGGTACCTCAGAGTGCCAAGTAAATCTGCATAGCAGAATGTTTGGTGAATCTCAAAATATTTTTGGCTATTTTCAGAATTACTTTGGAATTACACAGGAAGTAAGCACTATCTCATTATATATTTCCAGCCTGTTTGCAGTGGATTTTATTTTAGGTTTAAGAGGAAGGCAGGGTGATTCTAAACTGGTAGTCATGACGTTTATACGCTTTCTAAAAATTGGTAATGGAATATGTTCTTCATAAGAATTTTTCTGTTTTAGTGCTGTGAGATGACAAGGCCAAATAAATGTGGAATACTTTTCATTGTGTTGTGTAGCCTGAAATCCATTTAATTTCATTTTAAGGGAATCATCTATGTTGCCATATGGAATCAATCATTTATATTGCTTTCTCTGGGTACTTTCTGGTTCTGTTAAGTCAGGCTGCCTTCTGCACAGAGCTGGGTTGATGAGCAGTGTGTTCCTGTGCTCTGAAGTAGCCCAAGTATCAAATGTAGTCTATTCCCACATCAATTTGGTGGAGTTAAAAATCTTACCTGGAGAGCAGCATCCCTTGGTGGAATGTGAAGGACCACCAGTTAGACTTCGTGAATCAGCGACATATAGAAAATAAAATTTTAAAAAGACAAATGGACCCCCCCACTATTAAATTTCTGATTATTTAAGTCAAAAAAACCAAACACGTAGTGTTACAGACTGACTTTCCACATGCTCAAAGGAAGATTAAAGTATTTATTGCTACAGCTTTGATGAATTTCTGTTTTGCCATAACTGCCTGCTGACCCTCATTTTTATACCAACAATGTGAACTTTTAATCCAGGCTGTGCTCAGGACAAACACGAACTCCAGTCACCAGGAGCATGACTGGGGTCCTGCGGGGAGAGTAGCAGACAGGGCTACACGTTATTGGTTACATGTGTTGTACGTTCCAGGTAATGAATGTGCATTTGAGAAGTGCCGTATTCACGGTGCAGAGAAGTATTTGACTCTTTTTGGGGATTTCTTGCTTTTATTCTCCCTTGCCACTGTACAATTGTGTGTAATATTCTCCATATAAATGGTCTGATGTGTTTGTGATATTGCAGATAATGCCATCTGCGCTTCTATAGATTGGCCTCCTCCTCAGAGCTTAAAATTGCCCGTGAAAAAATCATCATCTTGTGTTTATTTAGAGTCTTCCACCTATTGGTTTGCTCTGCTGTCAAGCTCTTAGTTGAGAAGAGTTTGTGTACAGTCATTGCAGGTTTATGATCTCTGTTCTATTTAGATGTTGGCTAAATCTCTTAGCTTTTCAGTCCTCTTTTTGAGCCCAAAGCATTCAATGTATCACTCATGTTTAACAGAAAATTCAAGTATTTAAGAGCAGTTTTAAACTGGGTGAAGTATGTGCTGTAGTGCTAGTCCACAGAAGTAACGAGATTCCTTCATTTGGGAATTGACTGTGTGGCTACATGACACAACTCTGGCTGATGTTGTGAATTGGATTATTTAATAAGTCGTTTGTACATCTGTCCGACAACAATTTACAGAACCAGTTGGCCAAGTGTGAGACAGAGCAGGGGGTTGTGCCTTACTTCATCTGCAAGGAAGGTCAGTTCCAAGGAAGTCACAGTGTAGGAAAAGTCTGCATAAGGAAGAAAAAACCTCAGTGCTTAATTGACTCTGTCCAAGCCCAGTGATCCTACGGAGGGATTAAGACAAAATTTAATGTCTTTAGTGCACTACAGACAGTATCTGAGGTATAGCACACACCTGGTGTTTTATCTTTGCCTGACAAGAGAAATTGGACTTAGAGCATGTGTGTGGTTGGTTGAAATTCTAGATTAGAATATCCTTAAGCATATATGAGGCCCAAGGACTGCTCATTACATTTTCACAGTAGTTCAAAACGTAGTTTTTGTCCCAAAAAAGGCGCCAAGAATGTGCTTTGTTTGCCAGTGGAAGAGAGCACCACAGTCCTTTTGGGAAACGTGTAGGATTAGAGCCAAGGGGACAATTAATGGTCCAAAAGACAAAGCCAACATTACAAACTCTTCTGATTTTTACTTTAGAAGTACAGCCCAGCTAATAGCTGTTGGATTGCAGCTCTGGATTTACTGGCTGCTGTCTTGACTTCCAGTGTGACAGGGAATGGCAAGATGGAAAGCTACATCTATCTTCCCTTGGGCACGACTGAGCTAAACAGGTGTATATATACACCAAGTGTTAATAAAACTGGCTTGCATAATTTATTTATTTCTCTTCTAATTTCCAGCCAAACTATTTCCAGTGTAAAGGTTTTTATTTCTGCGTGGCCTATCTCTTTCATTGCTTACTTATCTTCTTTGTTTCACTTCTTGGTTTATATTAATTGGGTGGATTGAACTTTTATTCAAGAGAGAAAATATCTGAGTACTTTAGGTTGTTTTCCTCATTTTTTTTCCATACCCCTCAAAAAAATCCCCAAAAAACCTCAAGATTTCTTAAATGGAATGAAAGGCATCTTTATTCTGTAATGGTAAAAGGAAAATTCCTTTCTGTTTCAGCAGGATAAGAAACCTTTATCATATCTCTTAAAATGGTTTAAAGTGGAGGATTTTTGTCAGCTGTCAGCTTGAAAGGTCATGTTTTAGGCAGTCAGTCCTAAGCCCCTTGGATAATGTTTACAGTGCTCTCAAATGACTTAAAATGGACTAAATTGTTTTCAGCCGACAGTAGTAAAGGTCATGGAGGAAATCTGTTTAGTCAGCCTTGCCTGCTTCCTAAGTACACAGAGTAAAAATGTGCCATAAACTGCAGCAAGACAGAAGTTTTAACTTTAAAAGCCACTGGAGGCTGAGGGAATGGAAGGTACCTCTTGTGGGCAGGAATTGCGTGGCAGAGAATTTGCTAAGCAGGGGTTGCTACGGCAAATTTTTGTCCAATCCCTGCTAGATTCTGCCTCTTCCTTTTGTTGTCTCCTTTCACGTTACAGTTCATTACTTGAAGAATTTGTGGATTTAGGGGCATTTTCTAATCTCGGTGTGGGTGCTCATAACTTCCAGACACTCTAATGAGAGGCAGACGTGCTCTAAAGGCATGGGGAGGGTGGAGCAGACAAAAAAGATTGTACCTCAGTGTTGAATTTCCTGAAACTCCTTTTCAGCCCTCACTTGTCCCCAGAATGCAGATCTGTTCCCCTCTCTATAAGTGTCATTGTGTTGATTACAGTGACAGTTCGTGCTGTGTAAGGTGTTGCCAAATATGATGATCAAATGGCCTTACTAGAGAAAACCAAAATAAATTACCTGTTTGTTATGGATCCAGTTTCTAATGGCATTTGCAGCTGGTTTTTCCTCATTGTTTTTGTCCAGCCTTCCTAGAAATGTTTTCTCTAAATTATAAAAATGCATAGCAAATAGTTTGTCTTTCAGTACCTGATATTATATACAAATACTATTTTTCTCCTGCAACTGCTGGAAACCCCAAAGTAGTAGGACTTTTACACTGGAAATCTCTGAAGAGAGACACAGCCAGCCTGGTTTTCAACACTTGAATGGCCCAGGTAACTTAAGTTGTTGTAAGGTTTTGACCAAGAGTGGGTGAGATCTAATTTGAGGGAAGTAAGTGAAAGGATTGTCTGCCTCCCCCAGACATTGTGCTGCATCCTTTGAAGTGATGAGCAGTGAGCAGCAAGGAGGGCAGCTCCTTAATGATGTTTTTGCAGATACAGTAACAGCACAGAAGAGCTGAAGTCTGTGTTTGAAATGTGCAAAGTGCTTGCACAGTATACAATTACAGAAAACACTATGTTCCATTAGCCTAATTCCATTATTCCCCAACTAAGTGGTTAATCCAGGGAGCATAAGGGATACAGCATTATGAAAAGCTTGTCTGGGTTTCATCTTGTGCTTTTGTGCTGTGTGGAGCCTCTCTGCAGAATCAGATGGGCACTGAGTAAGGTTCTGTGATAAAACGCCATGGAAATCACCTGTATTAAGCTGGCTGTGTTTTCATTGCTGAACAAATGCTGATTTGCATGTGTAAATGGTGTTTGCTCTAGAAATGCCAAATGATTCCTAATTTTGTGTAATTGTGGGAAATGCCCCTCTTTTGCATGAGCTGAAGGAAAGTTTTTTTGCATCTGACACTTAAGCACAGCCTTAGAACTTCTACACTTTATATTTAAAATTACACATTTAAAGGTATGTGAGGTCGCTTTATTGCACTTCACAGACTTAATTTTTAGGTGTCATCCTAACTACAGAAAACACTATTTGTGTACTTCAATATGTTTAGGGTATTTTAAGGTAAAAGCATCTGAGCATTTAAATATTGATTTCGAAGTTTTGGTTGAAATACTACTTCTTTGTACTTTACAAAGCTTCTAAATTTCTGAAATGAAAGCCTTCTGCCCTTAAGTAATGATCAAAAGTGAGAAAGGAAGTTATATGGGGTGGTAGACAGCAACCTTATCTTGTTCTGTGGCACAGGACTAAAGTTTAGTAGGATTTTGGGGTTTTGGGTTGGGGTTTTTTTGTTGGTTTCTTCAGTGTGATTTGAGTCATTTGTCAGCTATAAATCAGACTAAACTGAGTGGAGCACTTTGCTTTTCCACCTCTGTGTCTCATCTTCCTTCTTCCATAACAGTTTATCACCACGGCCGGGGAAGAGCTCAGCTAGGAGGACAGGAAGACCTTGTTCTCCTGTCATGTTTTCATCCCTGGATATTAGCGTGTCACTCCGATGGACACGGGTTGTTTTGCTGCATGTCACACACGACAGACTGAAGGACAACAAAAACAAACTCCTCCAAGCCTGCACTGAAAGCAAGTTTCACAAAGTCTGTGTGACCAGGCAGAATTAACTCTTGACTGGTTCAGAAGCAATCTGTGTACACGTGTGTGCCACTAAATCATTGTCCTGGGGTTGCTGAGCTCCTGAGAGTGGCTAATAGGTCTCACAAGGCTTGTTGGGAGAGAGAGAACTGTGGAGTGTGACTAAATTAGTAGATTTTTATGGCAAAATAGCATGTTAGATAATTACACGTGTTGCAGAAAACATGAATTAATTGAAAATAGAAGCTAAAAAGATTAGAGAGGAAGGTGGCCTATTAGAGCCATTTTTATTGATTTACTAATTTTAAACTTCCCTTGGCTTTGGTATAAAAGACTCCTGTTGGGTTTCTTTGCCATATAAAGAACTGAACACAGGGTTAGAAAATCAGCCTGTCTCCCTGGAAAAGTTACCGATTACTACCGCTTAAACTTGGCTTAGTAATTTTAGCTTCATATTATTTAGTCTTTTTATCTTTATATGTGTACTGAGAACTTTCCCACTGTCCACTGGGTGTGTGCTGGAGTGTGGGAAGTTCAGACAGAGCTGTGTGCTCTCCTGCCCTCTTGCCTTGAGCGGGAAGTGTGGAGCTGGCGGTGCAGACATCACCACCCGCCAGTGGTGCTGCAGCTCCTCGGGGAGGAGGAGGAACCACGAGCTCTGGCTTTTAGCACTTCAGAAGAGCAGCACTGCACAGCTGAAGTGTGCATGTAACTCTGAATGGTCCTGTTACTGGGGTTAAATTTACCTCGGGCAATCAAGTGTCCTTTTCATATCTGCGTTCGTGCTGACCTTTCTGTGGTACCGTAAGGCTTTTTAATGCCATCTGAAATTCCTCCTCTCCCTGAAACCAAGGGGTATCTTAATGAAGAAAGAAATATTAGTACATTTTTCATTTGATTTACTGATGGTCCAACTGACCTGTGCACGGATCCAGGGGTGCAGAGGTGCAAATTCTTGCTTTACAAAGCAGCCTTGTTGTTCTGGCCTTTTCTACTGGGCTGTAATTTAAAACGGAAGCTATTAAATGTGCTGAGGTAAAATGCAGGCTCTGCTGGCAAACTGAAGAGATAGATATTGACTAGGTGTTGTGTCACTAGAACCAGACATTCTGTCTCCCTGAAGTTTTAATTTTTGATTTAATTTTTTGATAATGTGTCACCGTTGTAACAGTGTGTCTGAGGCAAGGAAAAATGACAGGCGGAGCCATTAGGGAGTCTGTTCCCACTTACTGCTGCTCTCCATCCCACCCGAATTCTTGTTTTCCCAAAGTAATAACAGTCTGTGATAGAACCATTATCTGACACTAAGGGACTCAGACGAAATTAAATGAAAGATCACTTGAAAGCTTAAATTGTATGCCTAATTAACAGACACATATTTCGGATATAAAAACACACAACTACAGCTTTTAGTAGCTGATGAATTTATATGGCAATGAGCAATGGCTTCCAATCCAAACAGTGAGAGATCCGGAGCAGTTCGGCCCCAGCTAATCAAGCCCATGACTTTTGATGCTCTGTTAAATACTTAAAATCTCAGCAGTGCTGTTTCAGGGAGGTGCTTGTGGGTGAGTAGGAAATGCACTTGTAGGCGACAGCTTGGGCAGTTGTGATTGTTGTGCTGATAAGGTGTTCTTAGAATAGGCATAATACCAGGAACCATAGTCCTAATGGCTTTAGTAGCACTCAGACTGCTTGAAGTATAAAACACCTTTTTAAACAAGATTCAGGTTAAGTCATTTTAGACACATCATTATTATTTCATAGCCATCTTTGTTATATCCATGTATATATTTTAATTCTTATATGTGCTGGAGTATCTTATCTGAAAAAACATGAGGAGAAAAATCATGTTACTTGTGAAAAATTATTGCTAATTTACCTTTGTCGCAATGTGTTTTTTCTAAAACCTGAAGATGATAGAAAAACTTGCTAAAGGTAAACACTGAAAACCTGAAAAATAAAACACAGAAGATAAATACATGGGAGATAAGACTGTGAGGCAAGGATGGGAGAAGAAAAGGCTGGAAATGGTGGTACAGATAGCCAGAGCTGGGGTCAGCTTGACACAAACTGAATAAATCTGCAGACATTTGTGGTGTTAGGAGAATGGGCAGCAAATGGTTCAGCTGGGTTGAGAGAGATTATTTACTTAAACTCTGCTGTCTCCTTGTGGTCCCATGAGAGCCATGTGAGGCTATTTCTACAAATGAATCGCTATTTAGAGGGGTTTATTGCTTCTCTTTCTCCAAGTATCCATAAAGAAATACTAAGCTATTCCTAGAGGAATTAGGGTCATGACAAAAATGGAAGTGTCCATTTCTGGAAACCCAGCTATTACCTACAAAGTAAAAATGTGTTTGTCCTGGTCCTTTAAAAAAGGAGTTGTCTTATCTAAAGTTATGAAAGTGAAGCCCTCTTCAAAGAAGTATTAGAGAGCAGAAGGGGAATTAATATTTAATATTTAATATTAGTGATGTGTGTCTTGGAGCTGATGGTCTCTGATGCACTTCACCTCTGCTTTCTCCACAGTGGGATCTCACTTCAGGAATGGCTCTGTGAGGGCCTCAGGATCAGGTTAGAGCCGTCCATAACAACTGGGCAGAGAGAGAAATAGTAATTAGTCCAGCCAAAAGATGGCTTTGGGTAAACAGATTCACATCAAATGTGGTTCAGAAACTTTAATTGGATTTCTGTTGCTTTGCCCTAATGACAGAAAACCTGTTTGCTGCTATCAGGGGAACATTAAATATCCTTGCAGTGCTGTCTGAGCGGGTTATTTTGCCCTCACTCTGATTGCTATGCCACACGTTAGCATACCTGAGCACTAATTGTTTGGTTATTCATTAGCAGCAATGAGCTCGGCATTCATTGACCACACTTGAATCGAAAGGGACTGGGCAGACATTTAACAAGCAATCCTAAACAAATTTCCGAGTCTCCCTGGCACAATGAATATTTATGTATTTCGTATCAAGTAACACCATTCTTCTCAGAAGAACTGAAGGTAACCCACCTCAGAAAGCTTTAAGCTGGGCAACTGCTTTGAAAGGTGGCAGACTTTAGTTAATTGATTTTTGACACTAATTGGGTAAACCGGACTGGTAATATTTAGACTGTGTAAAAAAAAAAAGTACCTAAATGGAAACACCACTTCAGACTTCCTTTGAAGGCCCTTGTTTAGAAGGTTGCCTGCTATTTTCTCTTTATTTCAGAGATATTTTTTTTTATTTATACAAAATATGAGTATTGCAGTAGAAAGATAAAGGAGACTTCTCTGTGACAGAACAGAATCTCCAGAAAATGAAATGAACTGGTGGTGACTCATGGACTTCATCTGAAAATGAACAAGTTTCACCTAAATCTTGTTTTTGTGTTTAGTTGGATGTAGTAATAATAGTATACATGTGTTATCAAGTATACATAAAATTGTTAATTATCTTATGAGTACCTACTGACTTCTAAAACTCCTTTGAATGGCTTTTAAGGGCATACAAGTGTCTAGATGGGATGAAATTGTTCCAGTGTGAAATGCTATAGTAGAATGTTTGTTATAAAACATGGCTAATTCTAATTTAAGATTGTCAAGTTTTTGGCTTATATTTGAAATATATTATCTTTTTACCTTCTACTTTACTTTCTTGCATTGTTTTTGCACTTCTTATTCCACAGAGGCATAAAAGTAAACAGTGTGTGACTTTTTTCTTGCCTAGAAAATGCATCTATTCTGAAACAGAAGAGCATAAAGAAAAGCAGAAGCACTGTTTGGTCTTGCTGCCATCTTTCCAGCTTCCCTGGACACGTCTGTGTTTCAGTGAAAGAAGTTCTCTTGTTCTGTGTCCATTTGCAACAACTTTGTCATTTTTCTGGATTGAACTTTAATGAGAGAAAAATAATCTAAAATGGGCTTTTGGGAAATAAAAAAACCCCAACAAACCACAATGAGAGTTCTTAAACCTATTTTTGTAAAAGCCAGTTTTATGGTTGCAGAAGTTAGGGAATAGAGATGTTATTTCCATCAGTTTTAGTGGGAGATAAAATGGATTTGCATTCCAGGATCAGTTGGGTGCTTTAGAAGGTCTCCCTGGGTGGGCTGTTGCTTCCTCCTGGTTTTTAATCTGTCTTTCTCCTAAAGTCTGCCTTCCCCTGAGGGGTCTGTCTGACCTTTCTGCTCTGCCTGTCATAGCTAATTACAATATCATCCCTCTGCAGCGTGCAAAAATAAATTCCAGCAGCCAATAAATGCTGGGGAATGTGGGAGAGAGCCCATGGTTTCCTTGGAAAGGTGCAGCTGGCTCGGTCCTTTGGTGGCTGGGCAGAACTGAAGGAGTTTCTGCCTTCCTTTTCCAAGAGGTGCCCGGGGGATAGGATGGAGAACACTTTCTGTTCTGCTGGGTGCAGGCTGCTCCAGGCTCTCAGGCAGTCCAGCAGATGTTGGTTGGCTTGTACAGATGTGATGCTTCATTCGGGGTGGGAGGGAAGGTGTTACAACAGCTCCTGGAAATGGAAATTAAGGTGGTTTTTCCTTCTTTCTGCAACCATCCGTTTCCAGCTTTAGTTTAGCTGCAGAGGATCTTGTTTTAAAGTTATTCTGGAAGATGAGACTGACCAAGGAGCTGACGATCGGGAGTTTTACATCTTTAGGGGAAAAAAGTGATCTGAAGCTCATATTGACATCTCCATCTTAGCTTTACACAGGAGCTAAACAAGAGTTGCCATCATGAGTTACCGTTTCCATTCCACAAGGAATATGCTTCTGGAAAAAATGTTTATAGTTTCTGCTGGTCTATTGGAGAGAGATTTTCCTAAAATACTCTGATGTATGTCAGCATGGAAAGAATAATAATAGTTGTATAGGAGTTTTGTTTCTACAATTCTTGTGCACTTATAAGCTTTTACTCAGGCTTAGTGTGTTTATTTCTTGTTTTCTTAGCAGCAAGAACACTTGGAAAGTGACAACCGTGGCATAGATTGAATGTATCACTGTTAATTAGCAAAGTCCTAAACTTTGTCATAGCTGAATAAATGATTGAAACAAGTTCCAAATTGTGTTAGGTAACTTTTGGCTAGCTTGCTTTTTAATTTGTAAACTGTCATTGGAAACATATTAATTGTTGCACGTTAAACAATCTCTGCTTCTGCCTTTCTGGGTGATAATTTGTTACTCTTGTCAGCAGCTGACAATAGATTTTTTGATCAGAGGTTCTGGTGCCAGGCTGGTACCCTGGTGCTGAGTGTAACTCCCACTGTCAGGTCTGTGGTGCAGGTGCAAATTCCCCCATTTCTTTTTAGGAACACTTGCTGGTAATTCAAGACTCGGTTGAATATTCTTGCCAATAAGCGAAGTGTTAGGAAGTCAGCAAGGCGCATGCAATGCTGTGAACACACTTGGGCCATGAAGCACCCAATTGTGTGATACAGAATGCATGATTAATATAACTGCAGGGACGGGACGCAGTCTGTCAAACCTCGCTGCCAATTGCACTGCTGACAACCTGGTGCCTTTTTGCAGAACAGCCTCCCTTACATAACACTGCAGGCATTTGCTGTCTGTGAAGTGCAAAAACTTGAGAGCAGAGCAGCTTTTAAACAAAACAAACCCTGAAGGTTTTGTTTTACTTTGCTAATAGTTTGTCTAATGGGAATTTTTGAATTGTTATTTTTATTGTTTTACTTAAAGAAAACCTGTGAGATGTATCAGTCAAGTTGGAAATCTCATCTTTCCTCTGGAGAACTCCTGACATCCTTTACCTGAGAGAGTGATCTTGGAGAACTCGGCAGTAGTCAGTGTCTTCTGTATCACTTTGTCCCAATATTAGGTGTTCTTTGGAAGGGAAGACTGGGCTGAAAGCTCTTTTTGCTGTACCAGAGTTGAATTTTAGAACAGTAAATATTGTTCTCATGGAACTCAAACCCAAAGTGTTTAAACATTTCCCTAAAAGTATTGGGTTCTTAGCTATTTCTGTACACTAGTTATGAAACTATCACTGACTGGAAAATTCTGTTTCTAGTAGAGTCACTACTAATGGGATCAACTCAAAATTCTGGATAGTGTGTCAGCAGGAGCAGATTTCTACTTTTGGGTGTATGTTACTGATGGTTCTTTTGAAAAGGACATATTTAAACTACACAAAGAGGAGCACTTGAAGTGTTGTTTTGAATCAATCAAAAAGGAAGGTTCAGTTCATGGAAGCACTCACTGTGCATCAAGGGAAAGACAAAGCCCTGCTTTATTTAATGTGTGGAATCCAGGAGCTCGCTCTCTGCTTGTGTTTAGAGGGTCAAAAACTTCCATGTCTTCAAGCACGATCAGTAGAAATAGAAACAGTGATTCCTGGTGCAATTCTGAATTAAGAATAGGCCATGGAAAGTTGTGTTGTCAGCATGCATGAAAAGGAGAGAGTGATTATTGTAGGCTGTGAAAAACACCTTAAGTAGAGCAGCCAGGTGAAGCAACAAATCAAGGGCAGAGCACTGTGCTGTGATGGATGATTCTGGAGACAGCAGTTAGAAATTCTGGGTTCTAATAACCGTGTTAAGTAGAAAACACACACAGAGGCATGTTCTCAGGCAGTAAGGAGTATTCTGGTCTAGGAGTGTGCTGTGGCTTGTGAGAAGCTCTGTTGAGAGGTGACTGATTGCACAGGTGTAGCAGCGTGACCATAAACAGGATCAGGTTTTCCTGTCAACCCCCAGATTGGAGCCTTTGTAAAAACAGTTTAATGGGAATCCAGGCCTCTGGCTGGTGACTCCAACTGTTCAAGCCCCTGCCTTGGTATGGAACTATAAATTAAAATTGTCACGCTACCTTGAAACAGAACTTGTCAAGACTGGTAACTGGGCAGAGGAAATCTGCTGCTGAGTGCTGGAATTATTTGCCCATAGACAGGGTAAGAGCAATGAGAGATTTTTGAGCTGGAAATGTAAATCAAAGGCATAGGAAGTAATTTAGTAAACATTAGCATCAAATACTGGAAATAAAGCAGGAGGATGGAGAGGTGCAGGAGGAAGTGGGGAACGTCAGCCTCTAGCCTGAAGCAGTTGGACAGATTGTAGGGCAGACACAGCAGTTCAGCTGCTCAGCAAAAGGGAAAATGTCATCATAAACATTCTAAAACACATATTAGAAACCCAGCAAACCAGGATTATCATAGATGCAACATTTGGGATTTTTCTATCATCTTTTCTTCTGAGCTGGTAATATTTTGTGTTAATATTTTGTGTTAATATTTGTTAACTAATCAATTTTTGTTGGAATTGTGGCTTTCTTGCAGTTATCTCAAGGTTGAACAAGTTCTTTAGGCTAAGAAATTTTTTTCCCCACAGATTTAATAATCACTTCTGTGTTGCCCCTCTCCTCCCAGGAGGAGTTCAACACTGGTACTATTATGTTCCTTTTGTTTGTATTTAGTTTTATATCTATGAATTATCAAATGTAAGGAAAGAAATCCCAAAACAGCAGTAGATGTTCATCTCTAATGTTAATTGCTTCATTTTCCTAAAGTAATTTGAAGAGTCTACCGTAAGTAGTAGAAGCAAAAATGCATTTTACATACCAACACTTTGAGCAGGCTAATGGTGATACTTGTAAAAATAGCAACAGCAGTCCATTCAAAACTGCTAAAAATATCACATGGCTATTAAAGCTTAATTGTGGAGCACAAGGGGACTAAAATAACAAAGTAAAGGTCTGGCCTTGCTCCTGCCCTTGTGTGTGTGTGAACTGTAATGGGTTTGGCAAAAGTTATCACTGCTGTGCATCTTTTCTCAGCCTCTTTTCCTCATCCTGCACTAACGTTACTAATTCTGTAACACATGGGATATTTTTGAGACTTGAGTGCCTGCACAGCTTTTGCAGCCATGATAGTTCAGTGTATCCCTATGGGCTTCAGACTTTTTATGTAATAACTTTGCGTCGCATCTTTGACTGCTTCTCTCGGCAGCTGCTTGCTGGAGGTTCTCTTGTCAGCCAGCAGCAAGTGTAACTCATAGGATGAGGGGAATGGTGAAGGTCACCAGAGCTGTTATTTTGTAAGGTCTCCTAGAACATTTCTCGTGTGCAAACTTAGGCTTTTGTTCACTTGGCTTAGACTTCTGCTTTGCTTCGGGCAGGCGTGGAGTAGCAGTGCTTTATAGACAACATGAAGCAGGTGAGAATTGCAAATTATTTAATGGAGCTGTGCACCGTGAGTATAAAGAAATGAGATGGGAGTAGCTGGAGGGAAAATAGCAGCGTGTAGATTGTCAGCAGCAGCCAGGTCAGAACAGCCCAAGAGAAGGTGGTGGTGCTAACGGGGACTTGGGAGCAGGCTGACTCACAAATAGCCCATTTTAGACGCGCTTTTGCAGTGATTGTTTCTAGATAAAGAAGCTTAGTGGGCTGTTACTGCCTTGATCTTTATGCCCAGGGCTGTAATACATAATTCTCATTCCACCATTAGACTTTCAATCCATTTGCTTTTATTGCAGTTTTCTATTTTAAAAACCAAGTTCCCTAATTCTCTTTATTGTCGTGCTTGTTCCTGAGGTTCTCTTTTGGTGCTGTGGGCCACATGCTCTGGCTGCAGCCACCTTCAAACTGTGCTGCCTTAAACTGAGATTTAGGGATGCTGATTTTAGCAATGATCATTGAAAATGGTGAAGTTTTCTAAGCATAAGCACCTCTTCACAGGAAAGCAATACAGATTGTCTGTTTTAGAATATTATATAGCTACAGGTAATGGGCAAAGGTGCTGAATGCTGGATGTGGTTGTAGCTGTGGTATGACCCTCCCTGTCTAGATTAGTCAGAGTTCATCCTTGCACTGCATCTGGAAGTGTTCCTTTTGCTAAGGAGTGTCCATAATTATTTAAAACAGTCTTTTCTTTGTGACTTCTAAAGCAAAGTCTGTATTTGAGGGCTCTCAAACTTCTCAATGGTTTGGGCTGGGTCACTGCAAAGAGTTGCTGAGTTCCTACTGCGCTGAGTCAGCAACTTGGTGCTAATTGCAAGGCTGGTAGCAGGTGTTTTATAAATATCTTTTTATGCTAATGATTTCCCAAAATGATAAGTTTTTCAGGATCAATGAAGCTGTTAAGGGTTATGAGAGTGGCAGATTGCCCCAGAGCTGAGCAGAGAGGAGAACAAGTACTTTAACCATTTATTCAATTTCAGAAAGGTGAAAGGACAGCTGCTTTGGCTGAGCAAAGGAGAAGAAGCCACAGCAGTTTCTTTCCCCTGCTGATAATTAATAAAGCCTGTCACTTCCATCCTTGCCTTTGTTCTATACCCTGCATAGCAAGCCCTTCACTCTTTCACTGTGGTTAATTATTCTCAAAATATTTCAAGTTCTACTTCTCTTTTGTAACTTGCAGTAACTGCAACACCCCCACACCACAAACCCAGTTCTTTCACGTAGACCTTTTATTTGATTACTTATCACAGACATAGCAGCATCTCTTTAACCATTGCTTCTGTGGTTCAAAATGTCTTAATTGAATTCTTTACTGGCCGTAGTGGTTGCTGGCTGTGCAATTCCATAACTGATACTTAGAGAAGTTGTTTCCACTTGGAAAAATAGGCCTTGGTGGAAATTTTCCATTGAGAGGTTGACTCTGGCAGTTGACTTTGACCTTACTGTTCAGAAACTCCTAAAATGGAATTGAATATGGATGTTAACGAACTTACTGAAAGTATTCCCAGTTTTTATCCTCATGGTCACTCTGTTATCAATTTTCAGAGCAGCCTTGGCATCAGCTACACAGCGTTTGAGGTGTAGAAATGGAGTATATTGTTTATTGACTGCCTGGTTTGACTGTCCTGTAATTTGGGCTTTGCAAGGGGGTCCTGTGTGTCATTCCATTTTAACAAGAGTGGGTGCAAACTGTGATTTTTTTTTTTTCCCTCTTGAAAATCTAATGTGAAGTATAAGCAGCCCTGATAATGTTATTTTACAGTAGTATCATATAAAAGGAAAAACCACAACTTGCCACAGGCAATAGGAAGTCAGCACTGCTTTCAGGAAGGAAAGGTGGTCATTAGTTTTAACCAGAAGAAGCAAATGATGAGAGGTGGGGAACAAGAAAACGTGATTACAGTACATTTAGATAAATAGATATTTAATTTAGATAGATTAAGGCATTTCTATAAAGGCAGAATTGCAATAGATTTTGCAGGCTAAGCCAGTAAAATTATTTCTTAAAATATTTCCTAGGAAACTTTAATTATAAAATGACTTTTGCAAGTGATTTCCTGTGCAAGAGTGCCCTATAAATGTGCCCCGTGTGTTTACTCTAGCACTAAAAACCAAGAGAATGTTTAAATTTTCTCAGACTCCTTTTTAAAACCAGAATGGATTAGCACTGTGTGGCTCTATTTGAGCTTTCATAAAACATCTGGGAAAAAATGGAATTGCTGGGAGATTGATTTACATTGTTCCAACTCTTGCACTTCTGCGTTTCTTTGAGTTGATGGCAATTTGCTGCTAACAGTTCCATTGTGATCGGAGCACTGGTGTAATGTAAACTGTCACCAGTGACATTTCTGTGCCCTGGCAGCTTTTTTCTGGTGTGTGGGTAATTGTAAATTAGGCTAATAGACTTTTTAGCCGGAATGGAGAGACCTCTCGTTCACCTTGTTGTTGAATGCGTGCTAAATAGATGTGTACAGCAATTACTCATTTTGTTTAAATATGTAGTATCTTACCCTCAGTGTTGCACTTGTCACTGTCAATAAGTAATTATGTAACTTTAGATTACGGAGTGTCAGGTTGCCTCTTTTTCTTTTTTTTTCTGCCTCCTAGTATTTCCTTAAGTGAAATCTCATCAAACTTACGATACTGTGACTTCTGCAACCTTCCTGTGTGAAAGCATGTTTCGTTTTTAATGCATTAATCAACATAATTCACTGTTTAGGTCTGTAACTATGCTATGCTTTATAAAAGCAAACAATTTGTGATTGCACTGGCTGTTTGTGCTTGCTGCTTCTGTGGGAGCCTTACCATCAGCCTCAGAGATAGTGTTAGCAAGAGTCATTAATATATGTTCTATTTATTCTATTTATCTATTCTCAGTAAAGAAATTAATTAATAAATTATCATCTTGGTAAAGAAAGACAATGATCTATGCTAGGATTTCTAATACATCACTAACCCTTAAATTTAGAAAAAAACAATAAAATATTCTGTAAAGTGTGCAGTTGTTAAAAGTGTTTTCGGATTTTTTTAGGTGTAGCTGCAAGTCTGTCATTTGTCAGTTGTTTTGGTAAGTGGTTTTAGGACTGAGACAGCGGTGGTGGTGAACAGAGGGTAAATATCAGCTGTTCCTGTGTGCAGGAGTGGTCACAAGATGCTGCTGGTCCAGCAGGGTTGTGTGATATGTCTTGGGAAATGAGTGGGATTTGCATGGACGGCTTGAAGGGATTCAGTAGTTCCCTTCCCACAGGGGTCCAACCTGGACAAATTTTCTGAAAGTGTTGGTTGAGCCACGACTGTAAAATTATCCTTTAACACCAGATGAGATGCAGAAACCTTGAATATCTTCCAGGCTTTACTATTGAGAACAGTTTGTAAAGATGAAATATCTTCCAAACGTCCATAATAAATTATTATAATAGACTTGTAGGAAGAAGAGGAAATTTGGTGCCAAGCAGTCTTGAACGCCGTGGTACCAATGCACTTAAGCCATTCCTCCTAAGAAATTGGAGCTCTGCAGTAGAAAGCATGTTTGCAGAGTAATCTAAGTGACTGCATTATTTCAGCATGATGGGATGCTCTCAGACAATCGAGAATATGTTTTTGCACAGTCAGTCCAGGGAATGAAAGCAGATGCATTATCTGGTTCCTGCTGATGGGAACCAGGAGGGGAATAATCAGCCAGGAGTTATCCAGGAAGCAAACGGGAGATACACGGACAAGGAGGGAAAGCACTGCACTGTTTGCCCCTCCTGTTCGTGCTCTTTGCAGTCTGAGCTGCAGAGATGGCTCCTGATGAATTGTGGTGCTACATGATATGGGCATGAGTTTTGGAATGGAATGGCACCACAACCATTATGGGCCTCTGAGAAAACATTTCTGTGCAGTGCTGCTCATGTCCAAGCTTAATCAGAACTAATTAAACAGATAATGGGGTTTGTCTATGGAACAAGTATTAGTGAATGGCCTTGAGTAGAGAAGGGTCTAAAAAGCCTTTCTAAGAAAAGCTAATTAGAGGTTTAGTTTTATTTTTTATTATTTTTTCTCATGTCTTTTCCTCTCCATCCCCACATTTTAGAATCCAAGAGGTATTTCCAAACCAGGAAAACAAATCATTTTCTTCCCCCAGCTTGCTCGACTTGGTGGCTTGGCCAGCTGGGGGCTATGCAGATTTTTGCAGGGATGTGTGTGACTGCTGGGAACCAGTCCGAGTTGCAGGAGAGGGAAGGCAGTGCTTTGCAGTGCTGTGAGCTCAGTTCCACCCCAGCCGAGCACAGAGGGCAAACCGGCCCCGTGGTGCAGGTGATGCCTGTGCTGAGGGGCCCGCGAGGCAGGGGAGATGCTGTAGGTGAAAGGGTCTCTTGTTCCCACAGCTTCTGTTGGTGCTTTCCGATTTTAGGCAGCTTCTCTGAGCCTTGGGTGAGCTCGCAGTGGGCTCGGTGTGGCCAGGGAAAAACTCTTCTCAAACAAAGCTGCTGCCGAAGATGAGGAGCTCCTGAAACACCAACTTGCTGCTCAGAGGACACGACGGGTGTTTGCCTCCTGCTGAGCTCCTGACATGCACCTCTGCTGTGCTCACCAACTGGGCAGCCAAAAAGTTAAATACACTTCTTTTGGGCAGGGAGGAACAGTAATCCAGAGAGGGAGTAGAATAATTATATAATGAATAAAGGCTGAAACGTACTGTAGGCTTTAATTAAGCCTCCAGAAACATTGTGACAGAGGAGAGTAGATACCAACATGAACTGAGCACTGATCCACTATTCAGGGATCACAACCTTGGTCTAATTACATTATTAGTACATAAATTATTGTATGAATTATTTATTTAAAATTAATATTACAGATATTAGTTGTCATTAATAATGTGGAGGTGCCTTTTTGTCACAGAAGAATGGATTAGCATTATAATTACTGCATGAAAAATAGATATTGATAAAAAATTGCTGTTTGAGACATCACTGTCATTATATTATGTATTTTTTTCTATTCCTTTTTCTCTGTTCATTATTCTGTATTTCTAATTATTGTCTTGGAAAAGAGCTGTTACTTTGGTAACTATTAGCGGGTATATTGATATAGGATAAGAATTTAGATGTTTGGTTACTTTTGGAAGGTGAAACAGAAGAAACTTTGCAGTGTTAATAAACTAAATTGCAAGTATTGCAGCTGCAGCTTTGTGAGCCTGTGCTGAATCGTGGGCTCACATAAATGATTTGCCATTTGTTTTCTTCCTTTGAACTTTTTTCCCCTTCATCACCTTAAAGCCATGATACACAGTGCAAGAGATTAAAGGTGTTGACATTTTACTTTAATTGTTCCCCACCAACATTTGGACACACTCACTCTTGCACACTCACACACAGATACTAATTACACAACTATTTAACACAAAAAGGCCTCTCAGTTTGAGATCCTGGAGACAGATGTTGTGTCTCTGTGGCAGTATTTGTGCAGAGACGTTGAGCACCCTGTTTGGGAGTGACCTCCTGGAACTGCTCAGAGCTGAATACCAGCTGCAGTTAAAACCTCCCTGAGCAGGGTCCCTGGAGGCTGACTTTGGGGGTAGAAAGGTCTTCTGTGCTTGAATCAAACAACCCTGATTTGTCTCTGGTTAGATAAACATTTGGGCTTTGATAGCAAAGTTATAACAATTTCTTCCATAAAATTATTTAGTGAAAGAAGCTCAGATATGTTTCTATGAATGGTTTATCCACAAATTGGGGGTTTTTTTTCTCATTTACTGCCTGATACTTTATTCTGTGTGTGGATGCCCTTCCAGTTGCTCTCTGTTCAGGAGAGCCTCAGAGTCAGGCTACATTTCTCTGCTCTCTAACTTTATTCTTATTTCTTATCCTTCATGCATTATGTAGCTCACTCTTGGGTTTTTGAGTGTGGGTTTCTTTTTTGTTCTACTGCCACTAAGCAGTCACATTTCTGCTAATTCTGGGTTGTATGCAAATGGCCCAAATTAATTAATATTTTCCAGCTTTATCACCAGAAGAAGAAAGTAACAGGAAACCTGATCTGCCTTTCATGGGAGGCTGCTCTTCTTAGAACAACTGTTTTATGAAACCTCTAAATTACTGCTGAGGAGTTGTACTCTTTACAAGAGGAATTTTGTGGCTGGTTCCCAGCCCTGTGTGTTAGGATTAACAGATTTGAGGGTTCTAACAAGCACTTTGGTGGTTTCATTCTGCCACTGCAAGGCTGGTGCAATGATCATGAAGTTTATAAGAATGTAACAAGCAGCTAGTAGATTGAAATTACTATTTCACACATTTAATGTACGCGTTAAATGCTCAAGAAAGGATATTGTTCTTTTCTAGTACAACAATTCATTGTCTTAGGAAGGACTACACAAAGTTACTTTCCTGGCTGGTGGGGTTTGTTAAATTTATGTTTAATATGAGTGACTTTCACTAAGTGTCACTGAAGTTACCATGGTACTTAGCTTTAAAAAAAATAGACATAGAAATCCTTAATTATTTTTCTGGGTTTTCCCCCCACTGTTTTTTAAAGAAAAACATGATTTAAAAAACTTCAAATTTCTGTCTGCAGCATGTCAAATCGGCTGGATGAAATCTATGGAAACAGATGCAGTTCTTGTGAATTTCAGTGCATTTCCACTTCCTATATTGGACATTTTTTTCTTTAGGCTGCAGGATAGTTTCCTTACACACAGAGATGAAGGCATTAGGTGTTTGTGGAGGAATGGGTTTTACTTGTTTGCACAAATTAAGGGAAGTAGGAACCACGTGTCTCATGGCTGTCATGAGGAGCTGTGTGTGGCCCAGTCGCTTGATCAGCTTTTGATCATGACGTTATTTTGATTAGGACACTTTGTGAGGTGTATCACAAACTCAGCTATGAATTGTGCTAATCTGAAGGTTTAATCCGAGTCTTTGATATTTTATCTAAACTCCTGGAAAGGGTAACCCCTGATTTGTGGGAGCAGTGAGTGCTGAGTTACGTGTGAGCCCGCCCTGGTGGGACGGTGTCAGGCAGATCAGGAGGAGGATTGCTGTGTTATTGATCCCTACAGGGCATCCACAGAGAGGGTTACAAACCCTGGCAGGAATCAGCCGCTTCAGAGGGTGCACAAAAGGCTCAACAGGTCCTTGGAATATTCACTGTAAATCCTCTTCAGGCACCACACCTCGCTGACTTAGTGTTACATGGTGTGAGCTACCCTGGTAATAGTTCCAAGACTGCCTAGAAACTCCTTAGCAGTCATTTTTTATGCTCGTGTGTTGCTCTGCTTAAGTTTTAGTGGGTCCGAGTGTTTTAATTCTTTGCTAGTCAAAGAATCAGTCAGCTTTTCTGAATTACAGAAATGGTTCCAGGTGCTGGGATGCTGCTGTTATCAAATTTTGATGAAGTCCCACTCTGATAGATGCAAAGATGAATTGTACAAACTCTGTTCTTTGTTGTGCTGTGCACATACATGTAGGCTTCTTAAAATACAAACACACAAAAGAGACAAAACCATTCATTTCTGGTAAAGAATTTCTAGGTATGTAGATGGAAAAGACTGTAGAAGTGGTTGGGGGTGGGTAAAGTGGTGATGTTGTCTAGAAATACAAAAAAAAAGATCTGGGAAATTAAAAACTACTTTTGATTTTACTAAGTTGTTTTGATCATTCACAGGTAAACTGTCCATGCTGAAGTTACTTTATGGGCTGGACCTTCTTTGTGCTGAAGTTTAATTCTGCTTCAGAAGATATTTTTTATGTACATCAGTCCAAGCAGCTTGGGAGCATAATCTTTCACTGGGAAGGCATTTTTGTATTGAATTCAGCAGTGGAATCTCTGGATGCAATTGAATAAGAGTCATCAAGCACTCTAGAATGTATTTTGAGAAAAATGCCATAAAGTGAAAATAGTTGCAAGCAGAAGTAGAAGCAGTCATTATTTAGCTGGAAATCCATTTCTGCCCACCATTTGACTAGGTAAGCTGGTTTTGGAATTTCACTTAGATTGTAGCAATTCAGTGGCAAGCCACAAAATGTATCTACAAACTGAAATACTTGCAACCAAATGCTTATGTATTAATAACAGCAGAAGGCAATTATCTGTATTGCTCTTTGGGGAAAGTGGAGATTCAGTTATCTGAAGAGCACTTTGATACTGAGGTACAGCAGAAATTGGTTTTTTTTTTTTAATTCTATGAAGAAGAAAGTTTTATCTAAACAATATAAACCCAAAAACTGTCCACTATGATGTACTGAGAATTCTTCCTTGTATTTGAGAGCTGAGTTTGGCTGTTACGGTTAATAACACTCTAACATTTATACGTTTAACTCTGATGTCAAAGGAAATTATATACATGATATTTCTGTCAATACAAGCTTTTGCCTCCATCTTAGACCTGTGTAGTTTTCTACTTTTCGTTTATGTATAGATTTGTTTCCCAGAATGATATGTGTGTTAAATTCAGGCTTTATTCTCAAACTAAAATATGTAGTTTCTTCCAGCAGCCTCCAGGAAAGTTTCTCCCTTGCCATTTACTAGGTTTGCAGGTCAGATCTTAGGCTGGAGGAAAAAAGAAGGGAATTCCTTTTCCCAGTATGGTGGTACAGATGGCACAAAGCTATCTCCAGCACAAGCTGAACTAGTGACACTTCCAAGCTCCTTTCCATTTCCAGTCCTCCCTCAAAAGGTGGATGCAGAAGGTGGTGTGGCAGCTCAGGGCCACAGGGATGAGTTGTCACACGTGTAAGTAGGTGAATTGTGTAACCCCTACGGATTTCTGTGCTAAAGGTGGAAAAACTCACTTGCTCCATAACTTTCTAAGTGTCCCTGAATTATTGAGATGTATCTGGTGGGTCACTGGGCCTGCAAACCCAGGCATATTCTAGTGAATCACAGCATGTGGGACTGTCCCTGCCTCCTCACTGCTGGTTTGTTTCTCTCTGTGCAGAGTGTGAGTCCAGCTCTTCCCCAGGGAAATGGCCAGAGCTGGTGTTGGGCTCTGGGGATTTCTCTTTTCACTCATGAGCTGGGGTGATCCTTTAAAACACCAGAACTGTACTTGATGTTTCTTGCTGCCTGAAAAATTTTGAGCTGTTAATCTCTTCTGTTTACGACACTTTTATGACCTCCATGCTAGATGATGTTCTTCCTCTTATTCTTTCCTTTTAACTTTTTTCTGTTTGGCATAAACACTTGAAAGACAACCTCAATCCACTGATTCACAGATAACTGTTCAAATCATCAGAAAATCATACCTGGTGTTTTATTGCACAAATATATCTCTATTTTAATACAAAGTGGAGCAGAAGTTTCCTGTTACAGAGTGGAGTCTGCCCTCAGCACACCCCGGAGTCTGACACCGAGGTCACTTCAGCACATTCCAGAACCTGATTGCCTGCGTGAGGAATGTTGATTGAAATTTTTGCAATTAAGCAGGCAAAGGAAGAAAAGCCAGATTTAGCTCCCAGTTGCTAAGAATGTTCTAACTCTGGAGCTTGATCTCCTGCAAGGAAGCAGAGCTGTTCCACCATTCTCTGTTCCAGTGTTCACCTGTATTTGTTTCTGTGGTTTCTCTGCTTTTAAGTGCTGAAAGTGAATTGTTCCACTTCAGAGTATTTTGCTTCTCATAACTATTGTTTCTTTTAGCGAGGTGAAGCAGACTGCATTTTTTGTTAAATGTTTTGATTTCTGTACACTGCTTGCAACTCAAACAGAAAATCAGTTATTGAAAGCAATTTGCTCTCAACCAAAGAGGGAGTGCCTTTATATTCTGGCTTTGCATGGTGCCAGGAGGGGGACAAAGGAAAATGCCAGACTCCTGGTTATTGGAGGTTTCTTTGTCTCATGCTGTTAGCATTGACATTTTGGGGTGTGTTGGGTTGGATTCTAGTTTGTTTCATTGCCTGTTCTTTTAAAAATGAGTTATTTTAAACTAGATTATATAAGTGTTTCAGTGTTTCCTAAACTTGAATAAAACTTCTCTTTAGACTTAGGAGTTTTTACCATTAACTTTTAGAGTTAATGATAATATTGTGAGCAGTTAGCTTGGAAGTTTCACGTTAGACCACTGTTTTTGTGTGCAGTGGCCTTTGCTGTCACTGTTGTCCAAGGAGATCTCCCTGCACTGCTGATGGAATGGTTTCTACATAAACACCCAGGGAAGGCAGAAACCCTGCTGGGAGGAACTTCGCTAACACTTGAGTGTCTTCAGCCACAGAGCTGCATCACTCCAAAATCAATCATGGTCTGCTACAGCTGAGTCTTTCCAATCTGCCCGAGGGCAAATAAACAGTCCTAGTGCTAATGTACATCTGTTAAGAGCTGTAAGAACAGCAGAGGCTGCAAAACTCTCTGGCTGAAATACCAAATGATGATTATTCCTGTAATGTGTTTTGTGACTCCTTGGAAGCTGTCAAAAACCCATGAATGATGCAGCATGTTAATCTGCTTTAGCAAAGTGTTGCTGTGTGCAGCCCAGTGTATGTGGGGGAAGAGAAATGAGAAAATGCCTATAAATGTTGGAGAGAGGAGATCCCACAGAAAGATGTGAGGAAGAAGAGAGGGGAAGGGGTATGTGGGAGTGGATTGAGGGCTGGAATGTGAATGAACAGACAGCAGCTCAAAGCTAACCCAAGATCCAAACAAAAAAAGTACAAAGCAAATAAGAGAAGGATGTCATAGTAGTTACTCACTAAAAGTCCATTTTGCTGTTTTAAGCCTAAAAGCACAGATGTGTCTGGGAAAACACAATAAAGACGCTCTCACACCTGCCAGGTTCAGCAGAAAGGAGGGGAAAGACCTTTATTATTTACATATGTCACATTCTTATACAGTTCCCAACTCCACAAGGGATTGGAGGGCATGTCACTTCCTTCTCAAGCCCACTGGAGAAAAAAGATGCTCATTAAAGTTCTCTTATCACAAAAGGAATGAAAAACAGAAAATACTGTTAAGTAAACAGTGGCTATTATTTACATGAAACTGTGAAAAAAAATCTCTGACTCCAAGGTTAAAAACAGAAGGTTTAGCAAAAACCAGGGCAACACACAGACAAGTTGATTCAAGAGTTTTATCTAAAATAGAGAATATTCCCTCTTGAATGTGAAATGTCACGCTTGAGCTTGTGCTGCTCATCTTTAAACTTCCTCCTCATGCCATTTTGATGGTGACGTATTAGCAGTACCTTAACACAGCATCTCATGTCTGGTTCTAGCAGCCCAAACACAAAAGAGTTTGGCTTCAGGAATTTTCTGTCTGTGCAAAAGCTGCTGGTGCTTTCCCACAGCAAGGTACTGAAGTTAACAGGAAACTGTTACTTACAAAGATGGGTAGAGAGAGTTCTGTGGTGTTTCCGTGGGGATTTCTTAAGTGTGGGATAAACATTAATAATGCTCCAGAAAACAGGCACCGAAGTTGTGCTTTTACACTTTAGCCTTGTACTTTGTAGATGTGGTTTTCATTTTTCAGCACAGAGAAAGAAGTATTTATTTGTTTTTTCTACCTCCCCCCTGTTCCATTCATGTCACAGAAGTGACATGCAAACATGTCTGTGACGACTGAAATGTTTTAGTGGGTTACACTAGGATTACAACCCATAATTAGTGAGAAAGTTTTCTTTTTTCCTTTTTTTTTATTTTTTCCTGAGATCTATTCTGCCTATTTTTCTGGAAGTTAATTTCTTCTGCAGGCAATCAAGAATATTTAATTTTGATGAAATACATTACTCCAGCTGTAAAAGTGTATTGTGCTCTCACTGCACATCGTGGTTCAAGAGACAATTATGTTTCATTTGGTTCATTCTTTTCATCACAATAGACTTTGATGTGCACAAGTGTAGAATACTCAATAGCTGAGCAGCCATAGGATACTGGATTCATCCAGATCAATTGCTAATGCTTTTCCTGTTAATTCAGGAATCTTGCTGGGCTCACCATAAATGCTCCTGTAGAAAGAAATTTCCTTCTGCTCTATGTGAAGTTAGGTAACATTTCAATTTGCACTTGGCACAGCTTCTGACTTGATGAGGATTCCTTACACATCCCAGTTTTACTGTACATTGCTATAATTAAGGCAGTTCTGATTATAAAACTGGGATCCATATTGAAATGGTATCCAGGTTTTTAGCTATCCTGGAATCACAGCAAATGCATATCCAGCTGAAATAAGCTCAAGTTGAACAGACAGCCTGGAGAAGCAGAGACAGTATTTTCAAAGATTCATGCAAGATATTCAAGACAGTTTTGTACTTCTCATGTTTGGCCAGCGTGACCTTTTCAGTGGTGGCTTGAGGATTTGTGAGGATCCCTTTTGCCTTTGAATCTGAGGCGGTGGCAGCTTTGTGAGGGAGGAGAGGGAGGATACAAACCTTGGAGCCTCTGAAGATGCAGTAGCTCACTCTTACCCACTGCTCGCTGGACTGCTCACTCCGCTGGCTTCTCCACGGCTCCTTGAGCTTCTGTTCCCTGCTGAGTTACATAATGAACGTTCTCTGAACTCCCACACTTTCCACATGCCTTCCCACACGGCCTCTTTCTTCTGCTAAAAAAGGATGGAAGCATTCTAACTCACTTGTGAAAAGGCTTCACACAATGCTGTTGAATCACATCTCGAAATGGGAACAAATCTTTCAAATTCTCTTTAAGAAACAAAAAAGAAAAAACAAAGAAACAACAAAAAAAAGGAGCCCAAAATCAAACCACAAAACACACACACAAAAAACTCTCTCTACCCTCCAAAAAAATGCACAAGACTTTGTGGAAGGATAAAACCACCCTGAAACATCTCTTAATTCTTTCAGCACCAGTATAAAGGGGAGGTTGCAGGTGAGGTTAACTGCAATTGCAGTAATAGAGATCTGTGACATGGTTCCCGTGGCTACCAGTGGCCACAATTAGTGCTGGCCAAGCCGTGCAGGCACTTGCTGGTCAGAAAAATGTGTGAAAATTCATTTTTACAATCAGTCTAATAGTGCAAGCAGGAACATCTCAGATCATTCTTGCATATTTGTCTCTGCATGGTTTACAGCTAGGCCTGAATGCAGGAGGTGAAGCTCATTTGCAAGAGCCTTTACTGTCCAGGTTCCAGTGGCTCTCAATTTGAGAATTGCCTTGGTCTTCTGAAGACTTCAACATCTTTATTTTGCTGGGACTCAAGGCACAGCAGTCTGTCAAGAATGTATTTTATAATTCTAAATATACTTAGAAAGCCAGTGCAAATTCACATTTGAACTGACTCTCAAAGTGTGAAAGCTTATTAGAGCATGATTAAAGTGTAACAGGACCTTGCCAGACTAAAGTTGGAACCTGTAACCTTTATTTGATGGATATTAATTTGCCAGGTGTTACCAAAGTCTTCAGTGTCATAAGCATCGTTTCCTCTAATAATTTTTCCAATAATAGAAAACGCCTAATAACAGGAGCTGGTTTTTAGGGATGTTCTAGGGACAACTGTGTGAGAGAAATGGAAGTTGAAAACAATCCATGGGGGTTCTTACAGACTCCAGCAGCCTTGTTTGCTGGTCTTACTTCTTAGCCCTAAAACTTTTTGTGGGTTTTGGGAGATATGATTGTCATTTTTCAAACTTAATTCATCCTGGTTTTCACCTTCCTAGCTCTGAAAATCTTTAGAGAAAGTTCTTTGTATCTTTGTCCTGTTCTCAAGGTATTTTGAAGGCTTCATGTAGATCTGTTCTACTGCTTGTAGGACAAATGTTTACCCCACGTTGACTTATTTTTTTTTTTATTAAACTTTTCATTAAGTCTGTCACGTTTGACAACTGAGTGTGTGTGGAGGAAACGGGGCCTTTAAATCACTCAGGACACACATTTTTTTACAAACTATTTTATTTCCTAGGTTGTGTACCATGTGCAAAAAATAGCTGCAACATCTTACTCCCTCCTTCACAGGCAGGCAAGGATTGCATCTTTACGATTTCCCTGCAACTGATTCACATACGTGACCCTTGGATTGTGTTCTTGGACATCCTTAAATTCTGGTTGTTACTGATGTTCTGGTTTTTAGTACTTACTAAAAAGGGGTTTTGATTGTGGGCTGTTTGTTGTGGGTTTTTTTGTTGTTGTCGTTGTTGTTTTTTCTTTTTTCTTCATTATGGCCTATTTTTTTTACACTGATGGTCGGGAAATTATTTTTCATAGTTTAGAACAATGCAGGGAGTTAAAAGCACGGTGACTGAGTCACCCCCTGGCTACAGCTGAATGAATTTACTCCAAACCAGAGACCAGTTATCCACTGTGTTTGTTATCAGCCACGATGAGATGATGATAAGGAAGCAATGGCCTGGAGGGCAGGGACTGTGATGGGCTGTGGTTTCATCCCAGCTGCCAACTCAGCCCCCCACAGCTGAGCACTGGTGGGATGGGGAGAGCATCCGAAGGGTAAAGCTGAGAACACTCGTGGGCTGAGATAAAGGCAGTTTGCTAAGAAAAGCAAAGGCTGAGCTTGTGAGGAGAGAGAAACAAGGAAATCATCCCCTCCTTCCCACTGGCACCAGGTGCTCAGCAGCCCCAGCAGAGCAGGGCTCCATCACACTCAGCTGTTAATTGGGAAGACAAATGCCATCACTGTCCTTCCCTTCCTTCTTCCCCAGCTCTACTCTCTGTCCACGACACCCTTGGGTCACTCGGGGTCACCTGTCCTGGCTGTGTCACCTCCCAGCCCCTGTGCACCCTGAGCCCCCTGGCTGAGGGTGTGGGGAGCAGAAAAAGCCTTGGCTCTGTGCAAGTGCTGCTCGCTGATAACAAAAACATCCCTGTGTTATCAGCACTGCTTCCAGCACAAATCCAAAACACAGCCCCATGCCAGCCAATATGGAAAAAAGCCACTTTTATCTCAACGCGCCATCGTGGTTGATAGTAGAAGCATCAATAATATGTGAGGGATTTTTTTTTTAATTTAAAGTTTAATTTAAGTTTCTCTTTAACCTGGGTTTGTGTGGGGTTGTGTTTTGTTTTCTTCAAATATAAATCTCTACTCTTGTGTCAAACCAAGATGATTTTTTGCATCAATTGTAGGAGTTTTTCTGTAAAGATCTAAAACATTTTACAGTGCTATCAAAAGCATGAAAATTATCTAAAAAATTTTAATTTTGAGACATCATTATTCTCTTAAATTATTTCCTCCTTAATTCACAGATGATCCCAAAGTTTTTTCTAAAAACACACAGAACATGTGATGGTCCTTTTATTCCTTGCTGGGTGCTTATTTCCTTAGCCTCAGAATCCTGATTTCACTTGAACACAAAGTTTCTCTATTGCTTCAGGGCACTCTCGGCCCAAGGAAATCAGTAATTTTATGGGCAGGCTCAATCCTGACTGCTGTGAGTAGAAAGTTTTCCCATCACTGACCACGAATCCAGCACCAGGCTTTCTGCTGGGCAAGGTGCTTCATTGTCCTTCTCTTTGGTGTTTCATGAACCACACTCCACTATTTTATACACAAAATAGAGAAAGCTGCAGTAAGTAATAGACAATTCCTAAACTTGTTAGCAGCGCCAGAAATTAAATTTCAGCCTATCATTTGTAGTAGGCACGGCTCTCTGCTCCAGCTTTGTGGTCTGTTCTGCAGCTTCCTGAGGACATCTGAAACTGCTGATTGGGTTACCTGGATCTCCTGCAGCACTGAGTTCCTTGTGGAGCTCCCGTATCCCACTTTTACACCCTCCCCACTGCCTCAGGCTCAGACTGTGAGTACAGCGGGGGCTGATCGTCTGCTCGGCCTAAAGCACACATGGGGAGGGGTTGGGGTGGAAGGTGGAGCAAAGCTGGTCCCCTCATCACCTCGTGTCTCTCGGCAGTAACTTAGCATCGCTCTGGCTCGGGGTTGTTGCCAGTGAAAGTGGAGCTCAAAGAGTGGAGCTTTTTCAGGAGCTGAAACCACAGCCAGAGAGGAGCGCAGCCCTGCTGTCTCCCTCTGCCAAATGAGATATTTCAGTCACTTTCTTGCCTCATTATCTCAGAAAACTCCTTGTACTGAATGATGCAACCAATCTGGACTAAATCTGATGTGCTGCACTGCTGAGATCTCGCTCCACAGCAACAATTCTGTGTCTTGAGTCTCAGAGAACAGCACTCTGGTACTGGAGCTGCTCACTGCTGTTACCCCTAACAGCAATTCTGTGTGTGTTTAGAGTTTTCTCAGAAAGGAGAAGGGAATATGATCGTGCTTGAGGGTACTGGCCATTTTTGCTGCAGTAAAAGGGAGTTGAGAACATATTTGCACATGGAGGTGCTGATAATTTTGTTGAAATAAAACCTAGAGTGGTATTAAATAAGGGATGTCAAGAGTGTCTGGAAGGAAGGACAAAAAGAAAAATTGGTAAAACACAGATACATATTGGGAGTATGAGGTGGTGTAAGTGTGTAAGGGACCTGGTATTACTCTCTGTGGTTGTCAAGGAGTAAAAATTGGCCACTTCAGAACATCCCTTCCCCCCTCTGTCTCCAGGTATGATATCAAGCCTTTATGAGCTCTTCATACAGTGCTTTGACTGGTATTGTGCTGTACATGTGTAACGTACTACAGCAGAAAAATAAATAGATGTATTTTTAATTTTTAGGTTAATATTTTTCCCTTTTTTCATCTGCACAGTTATGGCACCTTATGGGCCCTCTATGACTAAAAGTTACAAAAATGCTGCCTCTTTTCATGCCTTTCTCATGCGTCAGTAAAAACCACTGAATGAATGGCACTGTGAAGTTGTGGCAAAATAGAATAAAGCAGTCAGTATCATGATAGAAATTCTCGTCTCTGTGCTTAACTAATCCATTTCATGCTGAGAAATAGTTTTCCCTTAGTCCATGAACACTTCATGGGGTTTTTAACCTACTTTCAGGAACTACTTCAGGTGGGGGACAGGCTTAGCTTACCTGCATTGCTGTGTATTTTGGGAAGGGAGGTTGAGAGCTGTGCTCTGCTCCCAGGCCAGTGCTAAAAGCTCCTGAGGTCAGATAAAACAGGAGACCATGTGGCACTGGGCCTCTCTGCCCACTCCAGCACAGTGGCAGCAGTTGTTCCCAGGTAATTTTGCTCTCTGCCAAGCTGATAGTCTCACATTAATGACTGGAGAGCCCTAAAGTAAAGATATTTAATGCTACAAAGCTTTGAAGTTGTTGTACTTCCTCCCTGTCACAGTTGCAAAGCTCTCCATCACAAAGATAAAAGGTGTGGAATCAATGCAAAATGTATAGTTAATATGTTGGTAAATACTTAAAGCTATAGACTGTCTGCAGAAATAATCATAAATTTTTTTATGGACTCTCAGGCCATCATATCAAGAAAAAACAGGCTGTTTCTTTTAACCTTGGCCTGCTGTAATCATTAATGGGTCTCTTACATGGGATTTGATTGGTCTTTTTGTCTGCCCTACAACAACCAAACCAAAAAGTCCCAAATCATATTGTTAAATTTGATACATCCCAGGGGGAGACCAGAAATGGAAACAAAACTGAGATACTGCTTATCTGCTCAAGGCTGAAATCCTGCTTGCTCTATCATGTCTGTAAAAATGTGCAGGTGCAGTGTGGATGGTGTGAAAAGGTGAGAACTTCCCCAGCTGCCCAGGGAACAGAGCAATGGAGGGATGGAAAACTGGAAATGTTTGTACCTGGGTGTGCTCTCCACTGGAGCACCAAGCAGGGAGGGGCTGGGGGGTCGTGGGGTGCCAGCGTAAATTACAATCTCTGTTGAGAGATTTTAGTGCCCTGGCCAGCTTTGTTATTTATTCCATATCGCTGCTGGGTTAGAGATGCACAGAGCACCAGCTACTCCATGGCTGTGGAATACAGAGAGACTCTTAGAGGAAGTCAGGATTCAGATTGGGCCAGATAATTCTCATCTTATATGAGAAAAGCACAGAGCACTGTTTCTCTTCAGAAGAGAGAAAGAAAAGAATAAATTTAAATATGTATATTGAACAGATGATTCAAACCAGCAGGCTGTAATTTGCCCTTGTAGTTTTAGGATGAATGTGTGAAGAATGTTTGGAAAACAGATTTGCTCTGCTTTTTTATGTGTTATTTTCCTCTCTGTACTGTGTCCTGTTTAGAGCTCACTGTTATATCTAAACTAGACCTTTTTTGATTTCCAGTTCCCATTAATGTTCCCCTTTGATCTGTGTCACCCCAGTGGTTGCTGGGGTAGTAGATTATGATTTCTGCCATTAATAATGACACCACTGTTCCAGTTGCCAGAGCAAGCAGAATTGCTAAATCCTTGTGCTGTGGTTTGATTATCTTCAGCTTAAGGAGCAAAACCACTAAGGTGATTATGTAGTTGAATATTAGAGAAAAGACTCAGCTGTAGCTCAGATTGGAGCTTTAAATTTTGAATTTTACCTCCAAATTATATTTGTATTTTCTGGTTTTTGCTCTGGAAGAGAATAGGGGCTGTGGGTGTCTTAGTAAAGTATCACTGGCTGAAAATGTAATGGTATTTGATCTTCTGAATTAAAGAGACAAAATTCTCTTGGGCATTCTCCTTTCCTCACTGACTGGGAAGGTCTGTGAGACAAGCCTGGTGCAAGTACAGACTCTTGTGGTTTTTGTATCAAATAATCTGGTATCAAATAAATTCAGGTGAGCTATGAGTGAGGAGCTCTTAACAGCAGTGGCAAAGAGATTCTTTTGTAAATACCACACTGAGCACCAGTGGTGGTGTGAGGGATGTAGGGTCTGGGAACCACAAATATTTTGAGGGGCAGTGGTTGTTTTCAAGCAAAGGAGAACTGAATTGCTCTTGAAACAGTTGAATTTATTCCCCTGTGTCCTGCTAAGTGTTCCAGGACCCTCTAGTTCGCCTTTCCAGGCTGAAAACAGAGCAGAAAGCATCCAGCTGATAACCATGGAAATGGGCAGTGTCTGCTGGAACCTGTGGCCAGTAAACTGAAGCAGACCATGTAATCAGGCCAGGAAATATGAACCATAATCACTTATTTCATTCACGGGGATGGCTCACCTGTAAGACAACTTCTTGATCTGCAGCAGCTGTAAGAGGCCATATGTGTCCAATTGTGGCACTGCCTAAGTGCAAACAGAATTGGAGATGGAAAAGGAGAGTGCACTCCCAAGTGTTCATGCTCTGCAGAGGGGCTAAAACAATAAAGAGCACACTGAAGTGAGGATAGCAACCCCTGAAAACACAGTGAGACTGTGACTATTGACCAAACTGTGCTGACTGGATCTACCAAGCCAATTTTGTCCTTAATGTCTTCCCTGTTGTTTTACTTGTTTTGTTCTGTTGAAACATCTATGTTGTGGAGAAAGGTTTAAAAATGCAATGCAAACTGTGTGGTTCTGCCTGCTTACCTACTCTTGAAACTATTTTTTTAAATTTTGAGTTGAGCACATTTGTCTGTCATTTGATATTTTTATTCTGTCTAAAATGAACTTAGTTGTTTATTGTGATTTCAGAATCAAGTATTCTTAATCAGGGTTAGAGCTCTATGATGCACCCTTGATGTCTTTTAAGAATCATATTATTTCACACAGCTATGAATGGTAGAATTCTGTATTTTGACAACTTGAGCTGTTTGCTGAACTCAGAATTATGGATTTTCTGTTGATGTGCAGAAGATGCAAGAAGTTTGGGCAGCCTTTGGTGCAACTATTTTAGGTTTTGCAGCACATCTTAAGTTCCACAGAACTCATTTCACTTATTTTGTATCTATTAAGATTGCGTTAGATGATATATCACCTAAATAAATGGGCTGCATATCTCTATGTTTTTAGATCTTCACCTATGTTTAAATACTACCAAAGTTTATCCATATCACTGAAAAGGTTAAAATTTTCTTGGTTGCTTCTGTGATCTCTCATTTTTTGTGAATGGTGAAGTTGCATGTAAACCACAGTCAGGAAAATATCCCCTGGAGCTCTGGGGCTGATGCTGCATGATTTGTTCCCAGGAGGGGCACTGAACCTTCTCATAGGAAATTGTGCAGCTGAATTTAGGAAGGCTTTTAAATATTGTGTATTCATACCGTTAAAAGTAGTCATATCTTTATGAACACCTCAGGTTTTTAATAATCCCTTTTTCTTTTCCACAGTTGCCTTTTAAAAAGCTTCTGACTTCACACCTGCAGCTCGAAGCTGGGTGCACCAAAACCTTGGCCATCTGTAAAAAAGATTGAGGCTTCAGGCTTCAACCCAAACAAAGGGGTAACCTCAACTCCTCCTCTGCAGGATGGAGTCAGAATGTTAACCAGCAACAGGGACCCCTTCCCTGGGCCAAAGGAATTCTGTTTTTTTCTTGTGACAGACTGTCAGGACAGTTCTCAGTGCTCTGAAGGATCCCAGGAGCATCCCCAGGTACCTGAGCTGCTGCACAGCTCAGTCAGCTCTGCTCTGTGCTGGTTACCTCTTGCTGTGCTTCAACTCAAGCAGCAGTTTCACCAAACTTTAGCACTGCCTGGAAGAGAGAAAATGGGATTTAGGATTTTCTGCACAAGTGGGATGTAGTCAGCTGTTACCTGCGTGAGGTCCCAAACTGGTTTCCTCTTACTGTCAGCACTTCTTGTCTTCACAGGTCCTGTTTGAGTTATACAGCAGTATGGAAACACCATGAGAGAAGCTAGCTTGGGTTTGAGTGCTAGGATTGAATAAATAAAGCTAAGAATATTCTGGATTAATACTTCAGGAGAGATAGTGATATTTGTTAGTAATCTTTATGTCTCAGTTACTAGTTTTAGAATTATCACATTATTCTAGTCAGGTACTTTAAAACTTAAACCATTTTACCCACCAGGCTCTGAAATTTTCAGTCCCTGCAAGATCTTCCTGCCTGCTGATATTAATCCCATGATAGAATTCAAACTTTTCTTTTCTTTCCCCCTCAAACACTTCATACGGGAGTTACAAAGTCATTTAGCAAGTAATTGATTAAGGAAATGTCAGGTTTTACATGCATTGTCAGCTGATTTTAGATGTACCAGCAATATCTGCCAAAGGTGGAAGGAAAAGGTATTTTGGTAGAGACAAGTGTTCTGAGGTGAGAGGATGTACTGCTTAAATTTCAGTGTCTCTTTTAGACTTCCTAGGCTGTAGGAGAGAGTCCAGTTTTATAAACCCTGTGGTGCTGCTGAACTTTGATACAACAAAGTACAGCTGTTACAACTTTCTCAAGGCTAGACAGAAAAAGAGAGTGGTTCTTTTGCACAGCATAATGCTCTGCTGATGACTTTTTTTAAAATAGGGATCTTGGAATAAGCAAAAACAATTTTTTGTCTCCAGTAGCTATCTGAGCACTTGCAGGAAAACAGATCTTGTAGTAATATATAAACACTATTTTAAAAACTACATTAGCCTTACAAGAGAAAATAGCATTTGTAATTGTTATCTCTTACAGAGCATATGGAGAAACACAACATCTTGCAGGATTATTGTTACATAAAATATTAATGTGAATTTCTTTGTGATCTTTTGAACACAGACTATTACAGAAGTGTCAAAGGTGCTGCTGTTGATAGCTTTCCCCAGCAGATAAATGCATCCTGGCTGCACTCAGGCCTCAGCAGCAGCACTAATAGCTCGGTACATCTGTGTGTGTACAATTCCTCCTCACGAGGGGCAGGTAGGGGTGCACAAACCTCTGCTTTAAGATCATCCAGGAACCAAACCTGCAGCCCAGACCCCCCTGCTCCCCTGTCCCTGAGTGGTGGCAGCTGAGCAGCAGCAGCAGCAGAGTGGCAGAGCACGGGGGGTGCCTGGAGGTGCTGCTGACCCCTGCCCTGACAGGGCCTTTGGGGGCTGCTGGCTGTCACTGCTGATGCTCCCCGTCCCTGCACGGCCATGGGGAGGGAGCACATTCCAACCCTGGAGCTGTCCCAGCTCTCAGTTTGGCTCCTGGAGCTGTACCTGCCTGTGCTGGAGGTAACAGGCTCCCTCCCCAGAGAGCACGGAGCAGATCCTTCACTGGAGCTATTGTGAGCTGCTCCGAGCTTTGCCAGAATCTGAGTCTCCTATCCAATTTTTTTTTCCTCCCATCTGGGTTCTGTAACAAGTTCATCTTGTCTGTTCTTCCTCCTTCTCCTGGGTGGCCTCAGGAGCACAGTGAGAAGTGCTGTCCCCTGGTGTAACCCTCAGCTCTTGTATCATGCTCATCAGATGGACACAGCACAATCCGAGGGCTTGGGCAAAGCAGGAAATGGAAATGGTCATCTTCAGTGAGCACCATTTTTATTACCTCCAGATTTGAATTTTCTCATCAAATGTCTTTAATTTGTGTTTGCCCCACCTCTGGTTTACTGAGTATTCATAGCTGGTGGTGCTGTGTCTGTGCTGGCAGATCCCCTGGCAGGAGGTGTGGGGCCCTAGGGGTGCACAGGAGTGTTTGGGGAGGGTGGGTGCTCACTGGAATGCTGCTTAGAGATGTTTCTTCTGACATTTCTAAGGGAGTAAGGAACACTGTTTCCTTCACTGATTTCCCCTGCCACTTTCTAGATTTCAACCCTAATAAAATCCATCTCTGCGCAGATTTTTGAGTATCAGTTTCTAGCCAAGATTGTCATGGCATTTACATCTGGAACTTGGAGCTGAGCTCTGAAAGTCTGTCAGGTTTTATGAACCAGCCTTGCAGACCTGTGAAGTTTTTCTTGGCTAACATGCATTTTCTTCCATGTGAGAGAGAGAGGAGGCTGTCTCCTCAAGTCTTTTCTTTTTTTTCCTCTTGTATGAAACTCAAGAACAGAGTAAATGACAGATTTCAAAGTGATTTTTAAATATCTTCTTTCTTTACATTTATTTTTTTTTTGAATTTCACTTAGAGTTCTCTCAGAGTTCTGCAGTGCCTGTGTTAGAATGCTGCTGTACAGGAATTTGGTATAAAGTGTCCAAGGAAGCCTCAATGGGGCAATGAGGTGAAAGAGCCATTTTTAGAAACACCACTGTGTGTAAGAGGATTTTACTCTTTTCCCCAAACATTCTCAACTCCTGCTAATGTTTTATTGGGGGAAAATGATGACAAATAGAGGAAAACTTGAATGCCTAAATAGTATTTAATACAATAGCGGAAATCTGTGAAGAACTAAATCTCTGCCTAAGGAAGACCTAATCCAAATCATTTTATTGGAGTTAGGTCTCATAATTGCTTCCTCCTTCATCCCTCCCAATAAATTATTTGCCTTTTAAGAAGACATTAATGGAATTTCTTACTAGTAAGTTAAGCAAAGCTTATAAAAAATCCTTTTTCCCCCCATGTTTCTGCTGCTTTACAATGTGTCTTTATCAGTAATTGAAAAGTTTTCCTTGAAATTTGTGCTGTATATTATTTCTTACAAATTTCAGAAAAAGTGAGAAGTGCAAAATAACTGCCTAGCAGAGCATGGAGGGTTTGTTTCTTCAATGAATTTCTTCTTTAGAAGCTGCAGTGTTTCCTGCATATATTGTGTGTGTGTTTCTTCAAATAAGCCTCAGTCTTAAAAGTTCCAATGCTCCCCATTTTCCATTTTGGTCCTAAATTGAGTTTGCATTTAAAATCCCCGTTCTACTTGCCTGCTCTAAAACTGTGTCTGCGTGTTTGAAGTGCAATGTGTTTCAATATGGGATCTTTTAGCCTGAAATTTCATTTAACAATTAGCATTTTCTAATGCTATTTTCTAACTGCAGGAGCCAGGCAGTCAGCCTGTCTGACTTGCAGCGACAATTTTCAAGACTAATGAAGCCAATTATAATGTCAGTGTAAAACAAATTTAAAGCAAAAAGTCTCTAGATCCTATATGAAAGTTAATAAGCATTGATTACATTTTACCTTTTTTGTTTTAGTTATCCATGTGCGTTTCTGTCTCTGAACTGATTTTTTTAAAATGTTTTTGCTGGTTCCTACTGTAGGAATAGGCTAGAGATTGCTTTGGCATTCAGTTAAAAAGGAATATTGTCCCAAATGTTTTTTCTGTCAGTGACCAGAACATGTTGGCTGCACTGACACATCATATAAAGGAATACTAGAATTTTAAAAGGCAATTTAAAAATAAAATATAAAAAAAATCCAGTGAGGCATTGTTTAACAAAGTGAATCATGAGGCACATAAAGTTGTTAGATTAAGGAATATGAAATAAATTTTAATTTACCGTATGAAATTCTAAAAGGTTTTACAGCGGAGAGCATTTCTGACCTAACAAATAACACTGATTCGTGCCAGCTCAGGAAAATAAGGAGAACAAATCCCCCGAGTATTTCAAAGTGAGAGTTTTCAAGCAGGAATAGATTAAGTGTGATGTTAGAAATCAGAGTGCAAATGCACATGTGTTACCACTAATGCTCCCTGGGTTTTACTCAGCCATCAGGAGCCCTCTGCTCCCTTCTGCTGCGGGGATATTGAAATGCCAGATGCAGTGGAAAAGGAATAAATGGCAAAGTCAGGACTCAGGTTCACAGCAGCTCTGCCTTGATTTTGTTTGGTCACTGTGGGATTTCGAGACAGAGCTGATGGATTGCAGAAACAGCTGTGATGTAAATGTTTCTTTCAAAAACTTGGGCTGTTCAGGTTTTGTAACTGCTTCCCATGGCTCTTACCTAATGCCATTTAACCTCGGCCAAGAGAAATGGTTCAAAAAACACCAGTGAGTGATTCCACAACAATAGCTCAGTGTTTCCGTGTTTGCTGAAGCACCACCACAGAGTGTGTTGGGATGCACTGTAGCTGTCCTTATAGAACAGCAAAAGTTTAACTGTCCTTATATAATAGCAAAAGTTTAAGTGCAATGAAATTTGCTTATAGTAATCATAGAAAGTTCTGATTTGTGGTCACTGCGTGTACAGAAGTCAAATGCTCCAAATTCTCAGCTCAATTCTGTTTCAGTGCTGAATTCATCAGGACCAATGCATTTTTTTGTCATAACATTCATATCTCGTAGATTTTATCATTTTCCAACATTTGCTATAAATTAATGTTGATGGGTTTTGACATCCTTATCTGAAAATCATTTGGGAGGAGGATCTGCTGATAAACAAGAGCTCCAATCCCTTTATTTACATTCAATTCCTTAATGGGCAGAACCAGTCCTGTGTTCACACTCATTACCACAACAGAAAAGTTTGAGTTACACGAGAGGGTTTGTTCCTGCTAAAGGACAAACCCCGAGAAAAGACAAAGGGAAGCTGCCAACACTGCACTTGGAGTTCTCTAAAAGGCAAATCCCTCTTTCTGTATTTGCACCTTAAATAACATTGAAATATCTAAGGAGAGGATGAGGCTATTCTAGCATGACAGCAGCTTCCCATCTGCGTTGAAACTGCAAATAGAAAATAATCCCTAAATTGTTTCCAGCAGTTTTTTGAGCTTGCTTTTGTCTCAGAAATCCCAACATATTGTTAGCTTGTCCTGTGTTTCACCTCTAATGATAAGGCTCTCCGTACAGAAAGTACTTTATCTCTACAAAATTCCAGAAGTAGGTCTCAAAAAGTAACTTTCTTCTAATGGAGGCATTTTAGAAAATTCACTTGGTTTGATCAAGAGAAAAGACATTGGTGAGACTACCAGTAAATATCTGTTATCTTTCTCAATTGACTGTAGAAAGACTGAGAATCTGTGTGGTTAAAACATGAAAATCCCAACCACAAACACAATAGGGCTGCTTCTGCCTTTTTATTGCTTTGTTTTTGTTAAATGCAGCACAAATTTCCTGTTTGCAGTAATCTGCAAATAGCACTAAAAACATTATGTCAGATTTGGAGCTAAAACCACCATAGACTGATCGGGTGAGAAAGACAGCCAAGGGAATATTCCACTTGTTGCATCCAAATTTTGAGAAAAATTTACACAAAGGACACTCAAGACTCATCATGGAGATAATACTGGAATTAGGGCTAGATTTGGGCAGGTATTCTGCAAGGAAAAGCAGCAGGTGGCTTTACTCAAGTACATGCATCATGCTACTTGGTAGTTTAGCCAATATGAGGGATTCCCGTATATTTTTATTTTGCATGTGTAGCATTAACATTGATAGCTGAAAATTTGCATTTTCGTGGAAAACGCATGGAATTCCATGGAAATGTTGCTCTTTGTGTGTGAAATGCAAGCCCGGGAGCTCCACAGAGAGCAGAGCTGCACTTTGCCCAGGAGAGCAGCCTCGTGGTGTCCTGTTTGTCCAGACAGAGTGTGACAGCAGCAAGGGACCGAGATCTCCAAATGGCTCTCTGGAAATGCCACGTGCCCCAGCTTTTGCTATGTATTTATAATCAAACAGAAACTTTAAACGGCTCAGTTTGCTAATCTGTCCGTGTGGCGGAAGAAAATATGATTAACAGTGTAAGTAAGCAAATCCAGACTAATTCCACTTTAGCTGGCATTAGTAAATATGTGATAATTGAGCAATGGGAACTTCAGTGACCCGTGTACAAATCCAGAGCCCCTGATGTGTTGTACGGGCTGTGCTCACTTTGGGCTGCTGTCTCCTCACCACACATGTTGCTTCTCCTTAAACGATGGTTTTAGAATATGACTGTTTCAGAGGAAATTAAAATAAACTCTGTCATGCGAGAAAATAATGGTAATTAAAGACAGCTCTGGAATAGTAATTTGTAGAAGTATCAGAAGAAAATAACATCTAACCAGTAGTTAGATGATCTAACTAAATTTAGTTAAATTTGAATGTAGTTTGATCAACTTATGGAAAATTCAAACAATATGACTGATTTTTCGAACAGTCCTGGCCTGTTGCTCCAGGGAGTCCTTTTCACTAGTAGTATTTATGTCCTATAACCCACTGGTCAGCTCTAAAGCAATGTTACTGAGGGGAAAAATTGTTCTGCTGTACCGCGGATTCGAGCTGTGTTGAAGCTATTCAGGAATAAGACGTGATTAGAAATAAAATACAGATGTTTCAAGAAGCCTTCAGATGAGAAAGGGGAAAGAGAAATTTTCATTAACAAGACAGAGCATGGAAAACCTGCCGTGTGACACAGGGATGAAAGTGGTAACTTATGAAATGTTAGGTACAGCCCATCGCTGATCTTTCTGAACCCTGTTTTGTAGAACTCGGCTTAACAGGCCTGAGCTCAGTATTAAAGCTAAACCTCCCCTGCCCCCTGTGCTGGGCACACTGAGGCTGAGGCATGGGGTGATTTGAAATGCAGCAGATCTGGCTGCTGAAATCATCTCCCGCATCATGGAGTGGGTGGGAAGATTACAAAGCATTTACAGGAATTCCTGTGGCATTTGGAAGTGAAGGTGGAGAGCGATGCTGACAGAGGGATTGTGCGAGCAGTAGTGGATCTTCTGCTGGCTCGTGTGAAACAAAGATCATTCTAAAGCTATTAAGGGCATCCAGCCCCTTCTCTGACAGTAGGATGTGGTGATTAGCAGTAACTTCATTAATGGATGATCTTGCTGTGTGCAAGAGTTCTCTTGCAGTTGGGTGTTGCCCTGGTTTTTCTTAACCTTCTGATAATTTGCATATTTGGAGTCAGATTTTCACACACTTTCATGTAAACAATAGCCAGTGTTTATTTAACCGTATTTTCTGTTTTTCATTCCTTTTGTGATAAGAGAAAGTTTGATGAGCATCCTTTCTCTCCAGTGGGATTGAGGGGGAAGTGACATGTCCTCCAATCCCTTGTGAAATTAAGAACCTTATAAATTATCAGGAATGTAAATAAAGTCCCTTTTTTCCTCTTTCTGCTAAACTTAGCAGGGTGAGAGCCTCCTTTATTGTGTCCTTTACCGACACAGTTGGGCACTGCAGTCTGAGCTAATTGGAGTTTTGGGGTTTTTTTTTCCACGTGTGCTATGCTTGCTGTAAATGTGCTTTTGATTGTCTCTTTACTCTCTGATAACCACTATGGAAATACAACCAGGACATCTTTTCTGAGTGCTCCAAATCTCTTCTGTGATTTATACCAATGGTCTTAAACAGATCTGAGTGTTCTGCAATGTGTGGGAAGTAACTCTCCTTCTGGAACTCATAATCAAATAATTTGGAAAAAAATGTTCTTATTTCTGCTTTATAACAAATTCATATTAGACATCAGGTCTCACTCTGCAGATGAAAACAATGCACTCATAATTCAAGGCAGAAAAATAAAGTATGTTGGATTTCACTATCCATCTCCAGAGTAACTTAAACTTGCTGTTTGCAGTACAGCTTAGTTTTTTAATGGCTTTTGTTTTGGTTGGAAGCCCACAGTACACTGTGGTGCTTCTGAGATTGCTTTCTAGAACAAGGCAAAATACACTTATGTTGGTAATTAATTTAAAGTGGTTTTTTGCGTGCTTTGTATTTAGAATATTTTTTTTTTTAAGTGCCTTTAGATTACGAAAAAGTATTCTTCTTTGCGTGGACAAAATCTCATTTGACAGAATGGAAACCTGGTCAAAACCCGGTTTTCTCATGAGAGCTGCCAAGTTCTTGTGCCTTATTAGTTTAAAATATGGCATCGTGATGGGCCCCGAGAACACGGATGTCATTTTACTGCGTGGATGGCACCAGCTGTAAACTGGAATTCACGTCCATACTAAACACCAGGATTATAAGCAGTATTCCAAACACATGCACACAAACGCCAAAAATACAAGGGAGAGGAGAAAAAGATCATTAAGGTTACACTACAAGGCATCCAAGGCTTTTTAAAATTCTCCAATATTATATCTATTACAATTAAGTTGAACTTCAAAGAAGTTTTAAATAATTTGGCTATGGGTCATTAAGTTAACAATGTCACTGTGTTCTTGCCACCTCATTTACCTTAATTAGAGTGCACTTTTATAAACGATGGTAACACTGTGTAACAAGCTGCATTTGATAGCCCCTGCCAAATGCTGGCTTTAAGACGGTTTTATTTTGCTGGCTGTATCCTTGCAGAATAATAATCTATATCAAGTTGTTCTTAGAACAAGCTCATCATTGCTTTGGGATTCCATTTATGAGAGATATGTTCTACATAAATGTTTATATAGGAAGGAAATGAATGGATTGGGGTACCTGAAGGGTGTAGATTGGAGATGAAAATGAAGCTGGTACTACTGTGGATGTCTAAATTTTTTCCCCTGGGAGAAATTCTCCATTCTTTCCAAAGGAAATTTTTGTCAGAAGAAATCTGTTATGAGTAGAGCCACTTAAAATTAAATGACTTTGTTATTCTCACCTTTCTCATGATTGGAATGGATATATGTGTATGAGTTTTTGGTGTGGCTAGACAAGGTGCCTTTTTTTAATTCATGTCTCTGCCAAACACTAGGGTGATGAAAAATATATTTTGAAGTATCACAGTTATTCTTTTCACTTGTGGATGTTATGTTTATCAAAGAGCACAGGTCAATACTGTAGCTGATACAACTTTCACACAGAAACTACTTTTTTTCCTAAAACCATCCTTTTGTTTCTTTGAGGACCTTTTCTAGACAGCTGCTGTTCAGACTGCAGAAAGCTCTCACTGAAAGCTGATCTAAATGAAATAATTCAATTCACTGATGTCAGTTACATATGAAAGAAACACAAATTATCAATTCTTTGATTTTTTTTTAAAGTTTTTGCTTGATTGTGCTGTCAATATAATTTCTATACTTGACCTCTTTAATATTCCTGTCCCACTATCTGTGCCTTTTATATGGGAACACTTGAGTTGCAGGGTTTACTTGGGGACTGAAATTTCACTGTGAAAGACTGAGGCTGCCTTTAAGACAAAACTGTTGCTCACTGTGACTTGGAAAATCACTTAGTAATAGTTTACATTACGTGGGTTTACGTTCTGTTGCATGAAATCCATGAGAAAAGGTTGCAAACCAAAATAAGAAGGAAAAAACAACAGCTGCATCTCTCTGCCTTGACGAAGTGGCAGATGGTGATTATGTGGCAGGGCTGCTTTGTACGTTCACAGCAAACAAACACTTCTGTACATACGGGAAGGAAATTTATGCTCTTACCTGTGACAGAACGAGGAGAGGAATGTCTCTGCTTTGGGCACTGCTCTCCCTTTGTCTGGTGCTACCCCTCAGTGCATGGCAGCAGAGGTGGTGGGGTCTGGTGGGATGCAGTGGGAAATGAGGTGTGAATGCTGAGCCACGGCTCCCTCCCAGTTCTGCTGAAATCATCATACATGCCAGCAGTAAATCTGTTTAATAGCTGTACTACTGGGCTGAAGAGGAAAAAAAAACCCAAAACAGAGAGGCAAATTGTGCTTTCTCTTTTCTATTGATACTATTCTCAGGAATATCAAATCCCTTTTACCTCTACACCACTCTGTAGCTCACCTAAGTCGTGTGTGCATCTGGAGAAAAACCCATCTGTTAAAACTGACACCTGAAACTGAAATCAAACTTATCTTCTAGAATCTTGTAATGTTGGAAGCCACATAAGGACATATTAAATATATAAAACATGCCAAGTCGTGGAAGAAAATGGTGAAAGTGTCTCCTTTCTCAACTCATGAACCTCTTTCTGGTTGACTTCTACCTTTAACTACAACTGATTAGAAGTGGAACAGCAACACAACAAAAATGTCCACGTGTATGCAGTTATCTAACAGTTCCTTTTGAATATTATATTTTACTTAGTGTTTTTCTGATAATTCTTCATGTTGTATATTAAGTTTTAATTTTTGTGCTTCTCTAATGGATGAATGATGAGAAGGTAGCCCTTGGAAGCACAAGCACAATTATTTGAACTCTGTGCTGTAAGTGCCAGGTAGTTTTAATGCAATGTATTCAGGGATTTCATTCCCTGTATGCAGGTATGGAATATCACGTTAGTTGTACATTTACTAGCATCCAGCACAGAAGATAAAATTACACACCACTCAGTTTTACAGAAATAAGATTAGATATCTACAAATCACCCTCTAGAGTAAATCAGATTTCTAGCACTGTCTGGCCAGAAACCCATGAGGGAAGGCAGCTGAAATCCAGCATGGCAATGGTACATAGTAATGCAGAGCCAGACAAAATATTAGATTCCATAGCTTGACTGTATTATGGAGAGAGACCTTAACAAAATATGCCAACATCTCTGTGCATGGGGTTTAATCAGATGAATAATTAAAGGAAATTTTGCCTACCTTTCTGACCACCATTTCCAGTTTTTCCCATCCCTTTGCTCCTTGTGCCTTCCTGAGTGTGGGTGCAGCTTTGTCTGGGAGAAGTTTGGAACCACGAAGCCTGCACTGAACAAGGTGAGGAAGGGGAAGCAGAGTTCCATAGCTTTAGGAATGGTGCAGAATTCCCATGAAATATCAGTTTAAGCTTATGCTGTAATGGAGGAAAAGAGGGTTTCTACTGCACACTTAATAAGTTAATTGAGAGCAGCTGTTTGCCAGTGGATAAAGACACAAGTTCCCTTCCTATCAGACATTCATTTACAAATTTAAGCCATGCTGTCTGTGGGATAAGCGTTTCCCTGTTTGCTGTCCATCATGTCCATTTTGCTGGTGTTCAGACTATTACTGGACCACTTAGTAGCTCTCTCAAAGCAGTTCTTTGCCTTGGCTATCCTCTGGTGGGTACTTGAGCAAATCATTTCCAAGCAGAATCTGTAATAGGCAACCCTAAGGACACGAGAGTCCAAATTAACTCTTTAGGAAAAATCTGTTTCTAGGAGCTCAGATACCACTGCTGTTCCTGAGAGCTGGGTGTGTGCTGCCCAGAAGTGTTCTAGACTACTTCCCATTAAATAAAATGAATATTCCATGTATTTCTACTTTAATTCTACTTAATTTTTTTAGGTAATATTTCTGTAGATGTTACCTGTCTAGATTTTTAGTAGATAGAATGACTTTGACGACTACTGGCAAATAAATAGACTTGGTTTCTGTCTGTGATTGTCAGGAAATATCCCAGATCCAGGAAGCTGTCCCATTTTTAGATAAGTAAAAGCCTAATTCAGCCAGATATTGGATTCAGCCCTAGAATCCTCAGGTTCAAGAAACACTGGTTTTAGTTTTTAAGTTGTCCTGGATGTACCACAAGAAAAAATGGTTTGAGTCGTGGAGTTCCCTCCTGGGTTAGTTTCATACTCAATGGCTGTTCCTTTTCCCCCCTAGTACGGTACATTATCAATTTTATTTTAATCAAAGGACACTCAGACTGGTTGAGATCACTTTTACTGGTGTGAAATTTAGCATGAAGACTCTTGGGAGGCCACAGTTTTTTTACAGGACTGAATACATCAGTACAGCCTGACTGAAAGGAGAAAAAGGAGCAGAAGCCTGACTGAAGTTAGAATTGATTCACAGGTGGGGTGAGGGGTTTGAGAGTGACTACTGAAGAGCATTTTACTGAAAAAAACCATCTAGACCAGTTTGACCAAGCTGTTGGTTGTTACTAATGAGCAAGACTGGATGAACTCATGGAGACAGGATTGAGAATATTTGGAGTTATCAGAGAGGTACTAATTGTAGCACTGAGATTTTTTTTCTCTTCTCAAGTTAATAACACATCTCTCCCAGGCCTGCTGCTTTGTCCTCTACCATTAGGATTTAAGTTTTAACTTACAGTGGACATTGAAAATGTGGATACATTGATGAAAATAATACCTCCATATGTGAAAGATACTGTGCAATGTATCACAGTTCTGATATTTCTGTTTTCCAACAGTGACCAGTGGCAGCACCAGCATTTATGTTCCATTTTAAGTTGTTTTCATTGCAGCTGAGGTACTACATTTACTATTTAGTGAAATGAGAAACGTGATAACATTTTCCTTTACAAAAATGCCCTGAGCATTCTTCTCTTTTTGTCCCCCTTCTGGTGTGGGTCAAAAGTGAATGGGGAATTTCCAGAGGCCTGTGTTAAAATATCACGAGAATGAGGATGTGTCAGTGTTTGTGCTGACACGGACCTTCAGTAGTGTGCAATGACCTTAGACTTCAGAAGCTCCTTTGATTTCTCCATAGGGAACATTTTACTGATTCCTGCACGCTTTTAATTGCAATTTAATTTATCATTTGCTACAGGCCTTGAAATAATTTCATCATACTCTGGCAAGGAATGGTTTCTACGTTAAATGAGATCTATGGTTGGTCAAACTGCTGATTTAACAACTGGGGCCAGGAATCTGAGGGGGTTTAAGGTGATGGCTGAGGGGCCTGTGTGTATTGAATGTTCCCACCCTGTCACTGAATGTCCCTCAGAAGGTTCCTGTGAAGAGGGACAGTGATAACTGTGGCTGCTTTTTGAAAAAGAAACCTCCTGTCTGCTCATCCAGTGCTGTGCAAGTCAGGGGAAAACATCTCCATAACCTTCTTCTGTTTTGGTGATGAAATGACACAATTCTTGTTTGGTGGCTGAGGTGTGGTGACAAAAGCCATATTCTGCTGTGACACAGTTTCCTTAGCACAGGCAGGGTGACAGCTGTGCTGTGGAAGATGGGAGTCCTCGTGCTCCAGGGAACACTGGTGGGCTCACCAGGATGTGTTCTCTCTTCTTCTGTTGGATTTCATTAGCAAACCTCAGACTGGAGCTGCTGAGAAAGCAGGAATTCTGGAAGTTGAAGCATGTTTTACCCAAAGTTTTCCACCAGATTCTCCTTGAATGAATTCAGGAAAATTTTCTTTATCTGAGGACATACTGAAAACAATATTTCTTCTCTCATCCGATATTCAGATGCTTTTTCATCCTTTAGCACAAATAAGGTAAAGCCTTGCCTGAGACACTGATGTTAAGGATTTATTCTGAGAAGAAGGGGTTGAGGTCACAACATTTTTTGACTTTGAGTAAGTGGCTTCCAAACAAGGAAGCATTGCTCAATCAATAAACTCGTTCTGTATGCAAAGAATAAAATCCGAGCTCAGTTGTCTGTTTCCATCAAGTATGGAAAACACTGAGGAAAAGGTTACCTGATTAAAGTGTTTCCCCGTGCAGAGGTCTGAGTTGCTGATGTAAATTTACTTTCATCAGGTCCAATGACAAACCAATAATTCATAATAAACATATTTTGAAATGGAAATGGAATATATTTCATTGGAAGGGCTGTGGGAGCTCAGGTCATCAATCACTTCTCCCACAATTCTAATTTTGAGCTGTCTGCCTAACAAGAAACATTATAGTGCAGTTGCATATTAAGCAGTGCTCAGGGAGGGGAGGAGGAATGTGCATTTCTGAACTCCACTGAAGCTGTGCAGTTCTATTTCCATTGCTTGGTCATCAGGAGTGGCTCACAGGAGTCAGTGCAGACTCCATGCCTTGCAAATTAAAAAGCAACTCCCTCACAGCAATATCAATGTGTGTTTCTCCTTCACGTGGAATTTTGGAACGGATTTGAGGGACATCAGTTTCTTACGTTACGTCACAGCAGAGCTGCTCTGACTTTAAAAAATTGTTGCACAAGAGATGGATCACAGTTGGACTGTCTGGCTTATGAATTACTGTGTTGTGAAACTAATTCTGTCTAGCATTTGGTCCCAGCATGGGAAGCAAGAGTGACACAAGTGATCCATGCAGGGGCTGTGTCTTTTTTTACGTTTTAAGAATAACTCCAGGATTACGATATCATTAACTTTCAAGTCAAGGTTAGAAGTCTTTTCAGAGCCTCTGCTTTGCAACATGTAAAATAGCTTTTCCTACTCTTCATGCTGCATTTCCAGAAATATTTGGATTGGTTTAGTTCTTTTTTTTGTCTTTTTTTTTAATAGTCTAATCCTTTTTTTCAGGTAAAATTATATTTTCCTCTTGAGGGGGAGGAACATTCATTAAAACTAACTTTTGTCTTGAGAGAAATTACCCTCCTATTTCTGTCTTCATAATCAAGAGATTATTTGATGTACTTATTCTGAAGGGAATAAATCAGTCTCTGAATAATATTATGAAGTCTTCTCCTTAGCCTCCTCTTTGCATATTTTTTTCCAAGTACAACTGGGATCTTTTGAAGCGAGCCCTTCACTTTGCTTTTTTCTCCAAACATGGGGAGCCTTGTGCTGTCACACTTTAGCACCACAGAAGGGAAGACAGCTGGAGAGAGTATGTGCTTTACAATGGAAATGTGCTCTTTTTTTCTTCCTCTGATTGGGTTTGCTGCAGTCGTCCTTTCCTGTCCCTTGTCTGATTTTAATAATGAGATTTAATAGGGATGCAAAATTTGTGGTAACAAAGATGGGCATTAATCATACATTTTCCATCTTCTAATAGCCTCAAATTAGGTCTGGGTAGCTATCTAGAGCTAATTAATTATCTTATGGGTATTTAGTCTGTGATGCTGTTGGTGCTCTTTGGCTTCTGCACAATGATAGGGTGTCATTAGACCAGCTTTGATCCCAGCTCTGCTCGTGACATTCCTGATCCAGGGCCCATAAACCTCACTCTCTCCAATCTAATATTACTGAAAAGACCCCTGTAGACAACATTTAACACTCCTAAGGTGAATATAAACCATTCCTCAGAAAAACCAACGCGACAAACACGTGCGCGCATCAAACGTTGACCGCGTACATTTTTACTTTTGCTTTTTACCTTTTTGGAGTGCAAAGCCCTGGCCAGGACAAGGCGAGGTGCTGCCCACTCCTTTTGGAGGGTTAAAATCCCAGCGTGGAGCCAGCAGAGGTGGTGGCAGTGGCCGTGCTGCCTTGGCACAGGAGCTGCTGCTCCTCCCGGCTGCTGCTCCGCGCCTCGGGGGCTGCCAAGCTCGGCACTGGGCTCCCTCTCTGCCCAAGGGGGGTTTCCCTGCCTCTCTTAAGGGTTCCAGCTGTTGAACACAGTTTTCGTTTTAATAGAACAAAATAGAACATTTTTATGTACTTTCAGTTTTAGAGATTGCCACTTGAATATTTACTCTCTTTTTATAGGATTCATTTTCTTTGCATAGATTTTAGGGAAAGGTTTTGGTTTTTTTCCTCCTAAGTCAGCCAGCCCACCACTGCAACTCATTTACACTTCTAATAAATCTGACCATAAAATCCTTTCCATGAGGCAGTCAATGTTTGATACAGCTATTTCCTAAAGATAAAATATCATCTTCCCCAGTAAGATCTGAAGGGTTTGTATGGAACTTTATAGCTTTATAAATAATGTTTTCTTCCTTTGTTTTCATCACTGTTAACTTCTTTCATTTGCTTTATGTAGTCCTGTCATGAATGTAAAGTTACACAAAGAAAACAAAAGTGGGAAAGATCAAAAAGACCCACTTCTAGTTTAAAGCCTAATTAAAAATTATAGAAAAATCTACAAGGAAAAGGGAAATAGATTTTAACCACATTTTGGAGGCTTAGTACTGTGAGTCCTGTTTCACTTATCAGTTCTTTTTGGTGTTGATTAGGCCTTAAGTTTTGCCCAATGAAAAAATCCATCTAATTCCTTGCGATCCTTCCAAAACAAAAGCTTGACACTAAGCCCTACTTTATCAGTGCCTGGAGGGTCTTTTCTCTCAAGCAGTGGTGAAATTTTTTTCTACTTCTGCAAGAGTATTCTTCATATACTTCGCCTGGCATTTCATCTTTGGCAATGACAAGACAGCATGCGTAACAACAGCTTGAAAATTCTCTCCTATCCAATTCACACTGAAGTCAGTGGGAACCCAAATCTATGGATTTGAACTGTGGTTCACTTAAGTCGTGGCGTTTTTGGACTATGATCTGTGTAATTCTATCTGAGAGACAATAGCAAACAGCTCTGCAGCTGGCAGGAGGTTGTGGGGAGGTGGGCATCAGGCTCTTCTCTCAGGTAACAAGTGATCAGTCAAGGGGAAATGGGCTCAAGTTGCACCAGGGGGAGCTCAGATTGGATCTAAGGAAAAATTTCTTCATGGAAAGGGTTGGCAGTCCCTGGCACAGGCGGCCCAGGGCAGTGGTGGAGTCACCACCCCTGCAGGTGATTAAAAGATGTGTGGATGTGGCACTTGGGGATGTGGTTTGGTGCTGGATTTGGCAGTGCTGGTTAACAGCTGGACTTGATGGTCTAAAAAGTCCTTTCCAACTTCCAACATTGATTCTGTAACTCTGTAAGCGCCAGCTTCCAGTGGTGGCCAAAAAGAGCTTAAGAAGTTCATTTTCTAACATAAAGACTAGAAATTAGGCAAGGACTGATTAGTGCCTTTTGCCCTGATTCCCGATTTGAAATTCTGCCTGTAGCAGCGTGCAGGACCACAGAAATCGTTGTGCCACATCCTTTCCAAGGAGCTCCAAGGGCAGTGCTCCCCTCCACAGAGTGCTTAGGTTCTGCATGGAAGAAAGGGCTTCACCATTAAACAGAGCAGAAAACTGGAAGCAGGGGTTTTAAAAAGATCTGATGAGGCAAATTGTGTCTGAGAAAACACAAAAAAGACGCTCTCACACCTGACAGGTTCAGCTGAAAGGAGGGAAAAGAGCAACTTTATTTACATATGTCACGTCTTATACAATTCTCAACTCCATAAGAGATTGGAGAGCGTGTCACTTCCTTCTCAATCCCACTGGAGAAGAAAGATGCTCATCAAAGTTCTCTTATCACAAAAGGAATGAAAAACAGAAAATACCGTTAAGTAAACATTGGCTGTAGTTTACATGAACCTATGTGAGAAAGAATTCCGACTCCAAGGTTAAAACAGAAGGCTTTAGCAAAAACCAGGGCAGCAGCAAATATCCAAGCCTTGTGGGTTAGCCATCATCAGTGACTGGCCCTGGCTGTGGCAGAGGTGGGTTCCACCCTCCCCTGTCCCCAGCAGCGCCGGGGGAGCTGACGGATGCGCGGCTCCCGTGGCTGTTCCCAGCCATGACATCTTTGCACAGCTGGTTAAGGTGTCGTGCCACGAGCAAAGGCTGAGGGGTGGCCGTAAATCCAAGGCTGACTTGTGAGCTGATTGCAGCGATCCTGGCTGTAATTCTCCAGCAGCTGCCTCAGCTGTAGGTAGGAATATTCCAGTGTGTGTCTGGGGAGACACAATAAAGACGCTCTCACACCTGCCAGGTTCAGCAGAAAGGAGGGAATAATCTGTTTATTATTTACATTTCTCACATTCATATACACATCCCAACTCCACAAGGGATTGGAGGACATGTCACTTCCTTCTCAATCCCACTGGAGAAGAAAGGTGCTCATCAAAGTTGTCTTATCACAAAAGGAATGAAAAACAGAAAATACTGTTAAGTAAACATTGGCCATTATTTACATGAAACTGTGTGAAAGAATCTGACTCCAAGGTTAAAAACAGAAGGCTTAGCAAAAACCAGGGCATCACCAGTGCACACTGCAGTCTGCAACAGGGCCGTGTTTTACTCCGTCACTAGGGAGGCTCAGAGCTTCATTTGCAAGAAGGTGAGATTCAAATAAGTTTTCTCAATTTCTAGAAGTTCTGCTTAAAAATTACCAGTCTCTCTACAGAATTTTCAAAACAGGACCTTGAGTTAGAATTAGTATTGCAGTGTCTACCTGCACTGCAATTTAGCCCTGAGCAAAAATACAATTCAGTGATTTAGTGCATTAGATTCTGGGGAAAGAAATTCAATTTCAGCTTTCTAAAGTGAATTTTTCCCTTGTGAATAGTTCTTCTTATGTGGTTAGCGACCATATTTTGTGGAAGTGTTAACCTCCTCTTGTTGATTTTGTATTTTTAAATCTATTTACTTATCTAACATGTGACTGTTTGTGGGTCTGGGGGAAGCAGATGAAACTATTTTGCCAGAACATACAGTTCTGTGAAAACTCTGTTTTACTAAAATTTTCAGGGAAGGGAGAAGAAAAAGCCTTTTTGTAAGTTAACTTCAGAAATCCCCTTCTCTGTATAATTTTTAAGAAGGAATATGCAATTCTAGAAGAAAAAGAATTAATTGTTCTGAGAAGTGTTTATTTGTTTATATTCCCCCCCGTCCTCGTGAGTGCAATGTAAAGACCAGTTTTGATACATTAGAATTATCTTTATTCTTCAGTTGTGTGGGGGATTTTTGTATAATCTTAATGCTTCAACATTTGATTCTGGTATAATTTACAGACAAATGACAACAAATATACATTACATTTGACTATTTTTTTTAAACCATTGCTTCAGTTTTTGAGGTTTTTTTGGCACTGGTTTTAGCAGAATTTGAGCAATGGCCAATCCATCTATTGGGACTTAGTGGTGCTTTGAGGGCATTGCAGAGAGTGGCAGCACTTCAGCCCAGGGCTTGGTTACATGGGAAATCCCAAAGATTTTGGGGAGGTTTCTCATGGCTGGGGGCACCATTTCTTCATGGGCTCTGCTTTTGGTCCCACTGCTGGATGCCATCCTGCCAGTGGTGGTTGTTTGCTGGTTGCTGTTTAGGCCTCATGCATAAAATTCTATTTCTAGAGCAGAAATGTAAAATTATGTGAAGCTAATGTGCTGTGAAGAAATGAAATGTTTACTGTCTGCTGCTTGCTTCCTGGAAGACCCTGTCCACTATCAACTAAGAAAGGAAAAAAGACAGCAGAGGTGGTAAGACACAGAATTGTCTGTAGAATTGGACTCGCGTTGTGTTGTTGGAAAGCTACCACCTATATTTTAATGTATTTTTGCATACATATATTTATTTCTCTTCATTAGCACTAACCCAGCTGCATTATTGAGTTGGAGGATGATTACCTTCTATCAAAAAACTTCTAAGTTTTTGGAGTGCTAACATCAAACGTAGAGCAATCTCTTAAACTGGTAGCTTGGGGGCTGCACTTTTCTTAGCAGCAGACAAGGCTCATTCCTTGTAAAAAAACCAATAACAAGGAGAGGCCTTGTCTGCAGAAGTGGCCCCTGCTTGATTCTGCAGTCACAGACAACAAAGCTGTACCACAGGAGTGGATCACTGCCAAGCTCCGAGGGCTTCAGGGCATTTGGCTCTACACAGGAGAGTTTTTCAGCATCCAGAAGATGAAAAATAACCTTCCTGGAAGATGTGCTGCAGTGGCAAATAGGTTTGTGTCTCATCCAGGGCTTTCCAAGTGCATGGGTCTCCTTGTTGCCCTCCCTAGACCAGGGAGAGCTTTGTTGTCAGGATGGGGGTGTGCAGGTGCTCTTTGGAGGGACTCACACTGTTCTATGTTTATGCACCAAGATTTAATATAACTGAGCTAAAAGTCACTTAGCATCATTACTTAACTTTGATCACCAGGAAGTTTATTTAATTGGTTGTTGCTGCTCCTGACAGAACATCCAGTTATTGTTATCTGGTGTCTGTTCTGTCATTCAATGGGAACTTGTTTATTTGTAGTCCTGGGGAAAAAAACCTGTCTATATTCCCAAATCCATGGAGAACATAAAAGTAATGGCACTTTTATAATACCAGGGGATTAAACTAGGTGTGAGGAGTTGGTTTTGGTCTGGGTTTCAACATGAGCCACTGTTGAGAATGTCTGAGGAAATAAAATCTTCCCTGTAATGCTGTTTTTCCCTCACCAAATGAAGACATTAAAAATTTTTGAAGTGTTAAGTATTGCAATGACTCATATGTGATTAATAAACTTTCTTCCTCCTCAAAAAATGATCCCAGGAAACAAATAAACAAAAGATAAAATTACAAGTTTTTTAATATCAAATTAGAGAGAGGACCAAAAAAAAAAATAGGGAGTGAAATTATTCCCATTTATTTACCCAATTCAAAAATCTGAAGTTTCTCTCAAAAATTATGTATATATGTTTTTACCTTCTCCAATCTTAAATCTATCCATTATAGATCTTTTTAAACAACCAGAAAAGAGCAAGAAAAATTGTACTTACAAAATTTTGGGCTGCCAGACGTTGACTGATTTCCTCACTGGAGATGGTGGGGATAGGTACAATGGGCTTTAAATATTCAGCTAAATGATTTGACTCTGCCTTGATCCAACCTCAGTTACCTTTGAGGCCTCACTTTTACCAGAACTCAGCCTTTGGGAAAAGCCACACACATCATCACTTCCTTCCTCTGTGAGGTACAAACTCAGAGCTGGGAGATGACATCTAAAATACTGTGGTTGTTTCCAGCACTTAGTGCTTGCTAAGGACAAGTTATAGCTGGTTTAGTAACCTAAGTAACAGGCAGATAGCTCAAAAGTCATTTCCAATCCAAACATAATTTAATCAATCGCCATAATTGTGGGAAATGCTGAAGACTTCAGTGGGCGCCTTTCATAAAAATTAGCAGAGAAACAGACTGAATTGCAAAGGAGAAAATTAAATTCTGGTGATTTCGTATGCAGGGAAGTCTCCAAGGCTGCAGATGAACAAGCTCTTTTCGGGTAGTCTAATGCTGTGCCAAAAGAACTACACAGAGTGTAAGGAATGAGCAAAAAGTGCCATATGAGCTTCAGTGTAGATAAATTTAATGTAATGAATCTGGAGAAAAAAAATCTTATCTGAACCTGATAAGATGCTGACAGATTTCGGAAAGCAGAACTTAGAGTGGCTGCTAACAGTTTGTGAAATCGCTGGCTCAGTGAATACCTGTTCTCAAGAGAAGTCTTTGGCATTATCAGGAAAAGTATTGAGAAAGAGATAAAGGCTATTAAAAACCTCGTGCTCGTATCTCGAGTGTTCTAAGAAGGACACAGTAAAATTAGGTTATGGAAGATCACAGATAAAATAATTCAGAGGATGGAGGAAGTTTCTATGTAGGTAAAGCCTAAAAAGGCTGAAATTCTCCAGTTTGGAGAGCAGAAGTTTGCAGTGGGGAGAACTGAGGATTATGGGATCATAAAGGCAGTGAGTAAAGTACATCTAGGAGGTTTACTCAACAAATCAAAATAGTAGAGTTAGAGGCACTGATTGAAACTGGCAAGACAACAATTTCAATCACAGAATGGTTTGGGTTGGAAGGGAGCTTAAAACTCATCTCGTTCCAACTCCCCTGCCATGGGCAGAGCCACCTCCCCCCAGGCTGGATTGCCCAGAGCTCCCTCCAGCCTTGGACACTTCCAGGGATGAGGCAGCCACAGCCCCTCCGGGCACACCCTATAAAGTATTCCAGCATGGAAAACTTTGGAAATCTGTTAATGTAGGAGGTTTTGTAGAAAGATGAGTTCAGCTGGTTCTGAAAGGGGTTGAAGCAGCTCCTGGAGGGGTAATCAATGAACAGGGACAAAGGGACACGATTGTGGTGCCTGGAGAGTGAGCTGCCCCTGGCTGGGCTCCTCTGTGCTCTCCCCAAGGGCTTCTCCTCCTGCCTCTCTCGCTCCCTGAGGCAGGGCAGCTCTGGCAGTTTCCTGCAGTCCAGGTCAGACATTCTGGGCAGATTTCAGAGCTCCTGGGTGCCTGTTTCTGTCACCAGCTTGTTGTGCCAGCGCTACAAAGGCCGGAGAACGAGCGCCATGTGTTCAGCCATGGGTGCTGTAACTGCTCACTGCAACAAATGGCTGCATACCAGGAAGAACAGAAATACCAATTTAATTTGACTTAATGTAGTTATAGGAGGCTATTGGTTTTATCTTTAATATTAAATTCTGGTTTTCTGTGGAGCAGTCTAGGACCGGGATCAGATAACAGAAACGTTAAAGGCACTAAATTAAGCTTTGATTCCTATGATTATTATTTATGGACTTCTAGGATTTTCTGCATCTTAGTCACTCATTTCCATGTTTTTACAATCTCAAATATTATTTTATGGTTTGCAAACTTGATGTGTTATATCTTTATTTTCTTTTATATCCATGTGTGTGAATGTAGCATTCAAACATCATATTACTAAATGATGTCAGCTCGTTTATTTCTGTTGTATCTGGTGGGTTGAAGGAAAGGCAGAGCTACATTTAAAGTATTTAAAAGTATTCAAAGAAATAGAAAAGAAGATGCTGTGTTTAGTGTAGTTATTCCAGCTGGTTTCAGATACTGTTTCTTATCAGTTATTGCTATTTTCTCTTCTGACCTTTTCTTTTTTTCCCCCATTTTTCATTTCTGGTTGTAGTTATTTATGCTGGCTTATCCTGAGGCCCATTTTCTTGCTTTCCTTTTTGGTCAAGTGTGTTGCAGCTAACTTCAAGCACTTGGTCACGATAAACAACCGTAGATGGAAGCTCTCAGCACCAGGAGCTGGGGTGAGGTACAGAAGAGACAAAAACTTTGATGTTATGTTAAAAATTCTAGTAATCGTTTTGGATACCTCATATATCTACTATTCCAGAAATTCAAACAACACAAGTCATTAATGCAAAGAAATGGGATTTCTCAAGGTTGTCTGGGGAGGATCTCATTGGATACTCATCAAAATCCTAAAAAACATCTTTATACCATGGAAAGGAATGGCAGTGGCTGTGTCCTCTGGCTTTTTGAGGTTCTGAAGTGAATATGCAATTTCATGTGTGTATGTTTATGCATGCTGGTAGTTTATTGAACAGTGATTTTATCACCAGCGCTTTGTGATGTTCAGATGGAACATTTAATTCACAAATTGCAGTTGAATGTTTTTATCTCTCAATATGTTTTCTTCAAAGTCCCTGCAGTACGTGTGTACACCAAATTCTTACCACACCTTTATCTATGGAGCTTCACTGCAGTGGTTTAGTCAAAACCCTACTTTGTTCAGTAGTCAAAGCTTCACAGTGAAGTGGCCATCAATACTATTCTTAAGGAGGCATTTGGAATCATTATTTATTAGCAGGACTAAATCATACACCTGCCAATAGTCTGCATTCGGAGGGACTGCAGCGGCTGCTTCTTGGGGCTGAGAGTTGTTTTCTGTGATCAATGTGATTGCTGCTAATGGTTTGTGATTTAAGTGATTACCGGGCATGAAGAACAGTTTTGTAATTTGTTCTCCCCAGTGAATAATCTTTGGTTTCCTGGATACATTTTTTTTTTCTGTTTATCAGTTGGTTAACTTCGGGTAAATGAAAGAGAGGAGTGCATAAAGCTACATCAAAGCCCAGCTCAGGCTGCACTAGGCAGGCTGGCTTTCCTCTCTGCACAGGGAAGTATATTTCCCTTTTGGAGCTCTGCTCTGTAGTGCAGGCCTCCTTTGAAATATTGCATTTGACACAAATGGTGGGAAACTTGTGGGTTTATTAAAGAAAGCCAGTCCACGGAAGAGCTGGAAGAGCGAGGCTCGTGGGCTATTTATGGCAGAGCTCCTAATTTGGCCCAGTGTGATTGTTATCTTCATAGACACAGGATGGGGAAAAGGCATTGTTACCTTTAGCCAGCTGTAGTTATTATCTACTCCCTGCACTTGTAAAAGAGTGGACTGTGCAAAATGCACCGCGGTGCTGCCTGGCACAAAGGGGGGAGCAAACTGCTGGAACAGTTCTGCTGCCTCCACTGCCAGGGCTGTGATCAGCTATTCAGGTGATCTGAAACAAGCACTGACAAAAGCTCTACAGCACTCTTGGCTCTGCATTCTGCCTGTTTAAAAGGAAAAACTCCCCTGTTTTATGAAAGGAATACTACTTGTTTCCATGGAGTGGTTTTTCCTGGTTATTCTTTTGCTAAGCACACTTAGGCAGCTTTGTTTCGTGGCCGTGTCACACGGAGAAAAAGAATGTTCTTGTGTGCGTTTAAAAGCTTTCTGAAAAAGAGGTTTTTTAACAAAATCCTCTGTTTTACAGCTTCAGGTGTGAGAAGTGGGATTAACTTCTTGTTGAAGTAAAGTTCTTGTTTGTAGTTTGTAGAAAGTAAACAATTTCCTGTATTAAATATGATTTTTTGTCACGATAAACAACTCTGGAGTGAGAAGCAGCAGATCAGAGCTAGCTGATTCTCCCTTCTCATGCCAGAAAACTGTCAGTTAAAGTTTATAAGTTATGAAATTTTGTTGAATCTGAAATTGAGACAGCGAGTTCTACATAAACACATGTGCCTCTGTGTTCTTCTGATCATAACAGTGGTCATGTCAGCTATATTGTGTTAGAGGAGGACTAAAAACCTTTGTAATACTTCAAGGAAACCTTATGGCAAATTAAAGCTTGTAAGAAATTTATCCTAGCATGTGGAAAACCAGCCCAATCTTCAATGCCTCTGGAGAGCACTGTATCAAACTGAGATCCTAAGTCACTACACAAGTCTTGACAGAATTTTCAGTTCCAAGGTAGATGAGAGAAAAATCTTACAGATGCAACAAAAATCTTACCTGCAACAAAACGCGCCTGGATTCAAGTTTCCTACTGGAACAGTTTGTTTTGAACCCCAGTTTTGGTTAAAAGTGGAGACAACCAACAAAAAACCCCAGCCCTCACCTCTTTTTCACAGTAGAAATTAGATTTTGAAATTTTGGTTTTTTCCAACGTTCATGTATTCCTCCTTTATTTCTTGCATAAGCAGTGTTTTGTTCTTGTAGGTATCTTTAGGAAAGTAGATTTAGGTAAATTTTGCCCTTGTTACATCTAATTTAGCCAGACCCATCCATTCCTTGGCGTCGTTAGTGCTGATAGATTCTCAAGTTTAGAGATCCTTTTAGGCTGTGGCACGTGAGGATAGGCAGTGCCCTCAGCTCTTGCTTACCCTCGTAATCAGGATTTTGCAATCAGCCACACATTATGCAAGGAAGAGAATGATTACAGCATCACCTCAAACATGATGCCAGGTAAGTTAATTTCCTGGGCTGGAAAACTTTCTGTAGTGGATGAATGTACCTTGATAGTTTAAGGCTGAATTCAGTGATGCTCCAAAAAAAGCTTCATTTTAAGTTAGTGAAATTACTGAAGTTGCAGGTTGGTGGATTTATTTCTGCTGTGTGGTTTTCTGAGGACGTGGTGTCACCTCCACCCTGGTGTTCTCTGGGCTGACCATGATCCAGCACAGGATGAGACCAGAGGCCCCAGGGCTGTAAACGACTCAAGAGCTGTGTCAGGGAGTGGTTTTTGAGGGAGAACAACCTGGGGAGCAGGATAGAACCAGTTTTAGAGGTAACAAAACCACCAGGAAAAGTATCCAGCAAAGAAAAATCAGATGTTGTGTGGAACTGCAGAGCAGTGAAGAGAGGATGAGTACCCTGCTGCTCACCAGGTCACTGCCCAGCCTGTGCTGCACGAGGCTGCTCCATCCCAGATCCAAGGCTTTGCCCTCACCCGTGTTGAGCTCCCTGAGCTTCCCAAGCAGCCTGGTTCTCCAGCCTGTCCAAACCCACCTGAATAAGCAGAGTGCTGCTTTTGCCACCACTCACCAGCAGTAGCCTGACGTGTTGCAGTGGGTGATTTGATGAATACACAGGTTTTTGTAGGATACCTTCTAATTTTCTGCAGGTACATCTTTTTTATAGGCAGCTCCCAGTGAAATAAGAAACTAACTCTGATTGTGCTCTGCTGGTTCTGATTCCACGGTTTAAATTCACATCTTGAGTTATTCCAACTCGATGTTCATCTATAAACAAGCCCCATGGGAGTTCTGCTTCATTCCAGAAGGCTCCTTTAGTTCCCTGGCAGCTCCTGCAATCCACCCGTGCATCATAACCGAGTGCGGGGGGATAAAGATGGCTTGTAACAGTGGGAGAGTTCCACTTGCAGGGATGCCTCGTGAGGAGCTATCAGAAAGAAGGATGTCAGACAGCTGGCTGCAGCCTGAACGTGTGGTGGCCATGGGAGGAGAAATGGGAAGGTAAAATGTCTCTGAGCAGTAGTTGTACTCAAGTGACTTCTCAAATGAGTCTTGCAGTTTTTATTTCTACTTTAAGTAGAAAAAAGTGCTTGTCTTGCTGCCTTGCAGAGTGACTGGAAGGACTTTTGGAAAGTCCAGCATGTCTTTTTTCAAGTTCTTCTCAAATTCAAAGCTTAATGCCATTTCTAGTTTGCAAAATTATTAATTTATGACCAGAAAGCTGTTATAGATTGAAAGCATTTTGGTAGGGATATGAAGTCAGTAAAATGAAGTCTCACTTTAGGGCAGAAGGAGAGAAACATTGTTTATTTTAAATCTGTTTTCTGTAGTGCTCTCAGTACTTCACAAGCATTACTCAATATACATACCCAACCTTATTATATATTTCTTATTTGCATTTTTTCCTCATCCTTCTATTAGCTGTTGCTACCATATGCCAACGTATCCTGCTAATTTATGTGCACATTAGTCCTTCTGCAGGATTTTAGGAAAGTTCTTGGCAGGAAATCTTTTGCTAACCCACCCTAAGAAAACATGAGAGAGTCAAGGCCGAGCAGCACATCTAGAAATGGAAAACAAAGTTGTTCCCCTTATGAAAGATATCAAGATGTTTGTTTGAGCCCTGACGACTCAGAATAATTTCTAAAGGTTGTTCCCAGGGAGGGCTATGTATTTAGATCTGTGAGTTCTAAATTTATACTGAATTTATCTTTTTATCTTATAATGGTTTTCAGAAGTTTGTACCAGAACAAAAGGATCTTAAACTTAGTGTTTAATTTAATACAATAGAAATTAATTTCCTGACTTATTCTTCAAAGTTACATAGCAAATTTATCAGTCATTTGTTGCCAAAATAAATAAATCACAGTAAATACATAAATCAATACAGATAATAGAAAGTGAAAAATACATTACAAATGTTCTACCTGATGTTTCTTTCTTTGAATCAATTAAAGAACGAATCAAAGAAAATATCTGTTGCAAAGTCATTGGAAAATGGAAACAAAATTAAACAGTGTGAAAGAATTGGAGAAAGTGTGATTAACATTATCAACATAGAAGCTTCAAACACGAGATAAAAAAATCATTCTAACATATGCTTAAAATTAGTAGTCAAAGGACATTTCTGGAAGACAAAATGTATTTTCTTTTCCAATAGAAAAGTAAGTTGTTTAAAAATTTCCCTGGCAGTAATGTTATTTAGGGTATTGTTGTAAGGTACCTGGAGTGCAGGTGCTGAAGCTGCCATCACCAAAATTACAAAACTTCCTCTGGACTGAAAAATACCTTTTGATTTAAACATTGATATTAACATTTGACACCAGGATTTTGAGCAAATAAGAGCCTGAATATGATGCTCATACTCAAAACTTAGGCGCAGTCATTTTGAAGAAGGTTTTTAACTTTTTATGTTATTTAAAAACAATTTCTGCTTTCTCCAGCTTGATGGTTTTATGTATCCCAGCCAAAATCAGCAGAAATTTAATTCACTTTTACCCTTATGAATTCATTATGTCAGTGCAATTTTTTAGTGAAGAACTTAGTGAAATAATAGTGCGTAGCAGCTGAATAATTTAAAAGAATCTTTCATGAAAGCTGTAAATAAAAAACATATCAAAAATCTTACAGTAGATGTGAGATAAAAACACAACTTCCACGTGTTTTGTTTCAAAAATAGAAACAGTTTCATGATTCCATCCATCCTACTGATAATGTTTGGAAATCCATTCTGTTTAGGTTCACCCACCTGCCAGCTCAATGGTTCTTTCCTGGTGAGCTTCATTAATGTCCTGTAAGGGTCATTCTCTTCTACTTTGAGAGTCTTGGATAGAAGCTTTTAAAGGATCAATAATGTTTGCTATTTTGTTGATAAACAAGCATATTTAAAATGGTATCTTTTCAGGAAGTCAAGGTGAGGTCACCAAGGTTCAGGACAAAGAAAAACATATATACACATATTTTCACTGCTCCTGAGAGCACTTGTGCCACCACTGGTGGTGGCTGTGGTGGTGCTGAGGGGCCCCAGCTGAGATCAAAACCCCCTCAAAACAGGCACTGTGCAATCATAAAGTAAAAATTAACCAACTGAGAAAAACATCAGCAGAGAAATACTTTATAATCAGTGAGACAGTAAACATATTTATTTATTAGCAAAGTATCCTACTGGTTATAAAGCAGCGTTCTCAGTGCCTGTTTCAGTGGTTTGTTTCTGTGCATATTAACTTGTATTCCAATTTCTTTAAAATGTGGGTGCCTTGGTCTCAAAGCATGCCTAATATTGAGCTACAGTTTCTGTTAAAATGTGTTTCACAATATCTGTTTATTACATAACTGCTTGAATTAATGCTGATCATAGATGTGGGTAGTAATAAATGGTTTAAAGGAATAAGGACAAGTTCATCTGTTGGAGAGCCAGAGAGGTCTTTAATGACGAGTGGTTGGTAATGATTATTGTATAAAGAAATTTGTCTTTGAAAGTATTCAAAACATTGCAAAAAAAAAAAAAAAAAAGGAAAAAGAGAGTAATTAATCATCATATTACACTAAAGAATGAATCTGTGCTGAGTTTAATAGTTTTGAGATGCTAAACACTCACATGGTTTGTAGTTCCTTGAGGACTTGTAACTAACTCTGCCTGCCTGCTTGTTTATTGGAGTGCTTGAATTTGAATGAATGTCTTCTAATAAAAACCCTGGAGAAAAGAAAGCTTGAGCCTTCCAGTATTTCCCTGGAATCCTGAGACTGGAGGCTCGAGTGGCTGTTCCATAACAATGCCCTAAAACAGTAGATAAGTTTCTTATTTCCCACAAGTGGGAGACTGTCAACAACTGTTTCCATTCCAGCACTTTTCTTGTATCACATTCCTATTCAGGCTCGAGTTCAAGTGGCTCTGTAATTGGGACAGCTTGGCACAAACTGATTGTCAGTTTGCTTTTTTCCTTACTAGGTAGAATAACTGAGTCCTATAAATCACAGAGTAGTGGAGCTGTGAGGATCCCAGTTTCTGCCTATAAAAATAGGTGTTTGTGTAATATTAGACAGTAATTACACGGACAAATAATGAATATAGCCCAGACTGCGCTGCAGTCAGCAGATCTTTCTTGCTTGTATCAACAGCTGACTTGGCTGTTGACTTTCAGGCTACACCAAAGTAAATTTTCTGTAGATGAGTCACTTCCACCTCCCCAGTATTTTAATTCTAACATGTCCAGAAAGAGGAAAAAAAAAAAAAAAAAATCTATATCAATTAAGCAAATAATTTGCTAGTATTACCGTAGGCCTTTGGATACTGACTTGTATCTAATCATCATTTCTGCAGCCTGAAACACAGGGCTTCTGTTTTGTACAAAGTTCAGGACCAAAGGCCGGGGCCCACTTGATTTTGTGTGTTTGACTATTTGAATTCCATTTAATGATGCAAATCCATCAGTTATATAGAGAGATTATTTTATACGTGGATGTAGGCAAACTTGTGTGTTTGATTTATAACACATTGAATGAAATTCTGTCTTCAGTCAAGGCAGAAGCTTTTTGCCTCTTGAAAAATCTGAATTCTGCTATTTCTTATTGCCTACATTTTTAATGCTTGATTTTTGAATTCCCCCTCCCCTTAATGTTCACAAGGCAGAAATGGTTATTTTGAATGGGAGCTCAAAGTACAGAAGAAGTGGATTTTGTAACTATCTTTGTCACTAGTTACTACTTTGACTAGTGATGAGAAATTTCCTGAGTCATTTAGTGTCCTTCACATCAGCACCCTTTGTTGTAAAATGAAGCTAATCCTGCTTTGAAAAATCCTGGAAGAAAAATTCTTTCCTTTAGAGCATGTCTGGAGTTCCTCTGACACTCTAAGTCATCATTAAAAAAGTACTTACCTCCCTAAGAGCAGCTCTCTCTATTTATGCTGTCAGGTCTTCAGATAGTAACCATTAATTTTTTGAGATCTCGTGTGATTACCTTTTTAGCAAATTGTTCTGTGAATTTAAGTGTGTTTGACATGTGAAATAAATATATATACATATACATAATTGATGCTATTTTGAGCAAATGCACTTATGTCCAAGTGTTGAGTGCAATGTGTGTGGTACAAAGCCCACCCGGATTAGGAAGGAAAAGGGATAAAGTAACATTCTTAAATCCAAAAAAGCACTTAAGTTCAGGTTGACATAATTCAGTAAGAGTAAAGATAAGACTATTAAAAGTATGAAGCTTTTTCTTCAGATATATTTGTTTTTAGGGTGTTTTTATTAAAGAAACAGCAGAAAAAGACCTGGAAATTTAAAAGTCCCCAATATAAGAAGGATGTGGAGCTGCTGGAGTGAATCCACAGAGTTGTCCTGAGGTCTGGAGCCCCTCTGCTCTGGAGCCAGGCTGGGAGAGCTGGGAGTGCTCACCTGGAGAGGAGAAGGCTCCAGGGACAGCTCAGAGACCCTGCCAGGGCCTAAAGGGGCTCCAGGAGAGCTGGAGAGGGACTGGGGACAAGGGATGGAGGGACAGGACACAGGGAATGGCTCCAAACTGACAGAGGGTTGATTTGGGTTAGGTATCAAGAAGAAATTGTTCCCTGTGAGGGTGGAGAGGCCCTGGCATAGGGTGCCCAGAGAAGCTGGGGCTGCCCCTGGATCCCTGGCAGTGCCCAAGGCTGGGTTGGACGGGGCTTGGAGCAACCTGGGATAGCAGGAGGCAGGGGAGTGGAATTAGATGTTCTTTAATGTCCCTTCTGTGGATTCCAGGATTCTGTGAAATGGGATTTATATCTGTACAGCTTATTTGTTAAAGAATTTTAAGGTCCTCAGTCTTTCTTAATCCTTCAGAATGAATCAGAATGTAACCAGCACCTCAGACATTCCTTTTGTACCTCTTTATTTTTCCACTTTTTTTCGTATTTTAGTCTTGGTTGGCTTTAATCTTAAAACCTGTACATTCAGAAAATGGTCAAACCACTGGAGGTGTCCAGAGGACTGATGTCTGTGTAAGTGACATTGTTAAGGGTACCTGACAATGATCTGCCTGCACTTTGTGCCTCACAGACTACAGAAACTGGAGATCCACTTTTACTGTGCTCAAGAGTGTTAAGAATCTTGCCATTAGCAACTCAGCATTTTGCACATTAGACAAATAATTTGCAGTGCTCTGCCTGAATCACAGAAGAACAGTGACCTTGCACATGTTCATGCTGCTCTGGTGTTGAATTTTATCTTCACATGAGCAGATTTTTCTTGTTGAAGTGTTAAAATATATTCTCAGGAAAGGAACTGTATAAACGTTCCTAGGACGAGGATAATTTCAGTTTCAGATGTGCTCATGTCTTCTTTATGAGTGAGTAAATTTAATTGGAAGAACGGACAAACCTAATAGTTTAACTAGAAGCACTCATAATATTATTACTTTTTAAAAGGCACTGCTGTAATGAAGTGGCTTTAAATTACTGAGTGGATAGATTGGGAAGCTTGCTCATTTCAATGGCCAAAGAGCAGCGGGCTTAACTCCATCTGATGGCCAGGGTGCACTGCAAGGCTTGGCTGAAACACCTGAAGGAAAACCTCCTTCATTTCACGTGACAAGGTCTCAGAAGTAGCCAGCCCAGGGTGTCTGATGAGTCTGTGCCCAGAAGTTTTGAATCCCAAAGGTATCTTTATTTAATTTAACCATGAACTGAAGAAAAAGAGGACATGTAACCATGTGTGTTATTGAATGTTTTTCCTTTCTCCTCTACTCTTTCCTATGAGATTTCTTGTAAACATTGGAAATTAGTTGAATCATAAATCCTTTTGTCAATCAATAGAGGATTAATTTTTCTGTCTATATGATCAATGACTTTCTTACATCTACAGTCTCACTTATGTTTTTTAATGATAATCTGCACCACTGTTGGTTTGTGCTCATCTCCAGTAAGTAAAAAAAAAGACAAATATAATATCTTATTATTAAGGGTAGAGTGCTGAACTCAACTGTTTTCCATTATTTACACAGGTTTCTGTTTTCCATTATTTACACAGGTTTCTGTTTTCCATTATGTTTTTCAATGGTTATCCCCACAAAGGAGCTACCTAACTTTTAATCTGTATATTCAAACAGACCTTTTTCATAAGGTTCACCCTGTACACCTCAATTCCCTTGTTAATTTTTTCCATTAGAAATTAAAACCAGTGTAAGGCCTTTTGAGGAGGATTTTCTCACCAATGAGTAGCTTGATGATTAAATTGAGCATTCACCAAAGGGGGGTTATCTAGATTGCAGCACATCTGCTTGGTTCAGGTGAGGAATATCAATCAGGACCTGAATGTGCCACCTGTAATGAAGATTTTCTTAGTGCCCCATCTTTTTGCTGATTACTGTTGCGTGGCTCAACTCGTGTGACCCGTGTGAAGACAGGCACAGTGATGGCTTAATCCAGGAGGTTTCAAGCATTTTTGGGTGCTAGGAAGAAGAAAAGGTTGACAAACAGCCTTTGTCAGGACAAAAATGGAGCTTATCTGATAAACAGCATGGCTGCACGTTTGTGTGAGTGATTTTTGGGCTGATTTTACTGATTTATGCAGTCTAGAACTGTCTGCAGTGCACGTGAGCTGAACTATGGCTAGTGAAGCGTTAGACCAAAGTTATTTTGCATAGGCAGCACTGGAGATACTGCACATCAATCCACATCTGAGATGTTATTTACCATCTTTCTGTATTGGTGTGATGGAATAAATACTGTATATTCTCTTAATGCTGTGTTAGAGGAGCAGAGCTGATTAACTAAGGACATATAGTTTATTATTTGGTGTTTTGTGTAAGTGTGCTGCAGCCACAAACAGTGTAAAATAAATCTTTAAAATATTTCCCCTACTATAACATGACTTGGCACGCAGCTGAACATATCTCTGCCCCCCCAGATCTTCACAGGTACAGGAAATATTCAGTGTATCCACATTCAAATGGTGGGAGAGAGGAACATTAAACACCATTTCAGAGGCAGGTTCCAGTGTTAATTCTCATGGAAACCTTCCTGTTTTGGATGTTTTCTCCCTTGAGCTGTCATCCCTGGAGAGACCAGGCTGAAATTGTGTGCTGCAGGATGGAGTAGCATCCTTCCTGTCAGAGCTGGTTATTTAGTACAGGGCTTGCTGCTCTAACTACCACATCCCTGATTTTCTGGCAGAAAGCTATTGAGAGAAATGAGTATTTTCCTGAAGTGTGAGGTTAATACAGACTGACCCACGTGCAAGTTCTGCTGTGCTTATTGTTGATGTTTGTCAGAGAGGTGAGACACTGCAGGTAAGACCAAAAGTGGGGAGAGCCTTGTTACCAATGCACAGAATATTTTCAGCATTTAAAAATTGTCATTTGTCCAACAAAGCTGCAATATTCACATGTATTAACAAATAAATTGGGCTGCATGAAACCTTCTGAATTTTGCTGCTCCCCCTCTTTTCTATTTAATTTATTTATTTACTTGTAAGGCCATATAGTGCCAGGATGAGGGAAGATGCTTCTGACTGAAAGAGAGCAGGTTTAGATGAGATATTTTAGAGAATTATTTACTTCGAGGGTGGGCAGGCCCTGGCCCAGGGTGCCCAGAGCAGCTGTGGCTGCCCCTGGATCCCTGGCAGTGCCCAAGGCCAGGCTGGACAGGGCTGGGAGCAGCCTGGGGCAGTGGGAGGTGTCCCTGCCATGGCAGGGGTGGCACTGGAGGGGCTTTAGGGTCTCTCCCAGCCCAAACCATTCCATGATTCTGTGATTTCCACCACTCTTTTGACCTCAGCTCTTTGATTTGGTAAATGAAGGCAAGCCACAGCACACAGGTGGATGAAATGTTAGCTTTGGGCGTTGATTGCAACTTTTCAGACTCACTTTAACAACTTTCATTTACAAGCAAGGCAAAACTTCAGCCTTTTCCACTTGCTTCCTTACCAAAAACTTTCTGCATCTGGTGGGTGACTTTCACACCAATCAGGTGTCGGTCTCCTTTTACTCTTAGGAAAATGAAATGTTTGAAAATCGTTGGCTTGTGTGGGTGAAATTAAATTGTTTCATTATTTTCCCAAAAGAATAATACGTTAAACTCACAGCAGCATAGCTCGACTATAGCCTGTGGGTCCTGACCTACATTTTTTACTCTACAGAGCATGAAATATCTTGCTATGTAAGATACAAAGTCACTGCATGGCTAGAAATTATATTAAATATTACATTAAATTGTATGGCTCTGGTATTCTGGATTAAAAAGTGACTTAGAGTTGCATCCAGCTAATCATTATAGTTAGTAAAGATTTGATATAATGTAAAATAAACTCTGTGTTTCTTTTTAGTTTCCTTTCTATCTCATTGCTTTTTTTTTTGCCTTGATAGGTTTTTTTTTTACTTAACAGACTTGATATCTCAGAATTTAAGTTATTTTAATAAATAAAATATGGAAAAGTCTTAATTCTCTCTGAACTTTCTGTGATCCAGTGTTGATAATGATGGGTGTTTCAAACCCAGCTTGGACAAAAATAAACAATGTCCAGGGTTTTGGTGTCTTGGAAAGGCACAACTCTTGTGCCTATTTTATCCACCCCTGTAAATAAATCTATTTCCATAAGTCAGTTGAATAAAAGTGATTTTGGTTGTATGGAAAGTGAAGAGTTCATTTTTTTTTTGGCAGTTTTTGATTTTTTTTGTTTTGTTTTGTTTTTTTTTTTTTTCTTTTTTTTTTTTTTCCCCCATGACAGGCTTTCCCCTAGAACTGTTCCGTCTCTTTCAGGTGAGATCACCCCCTCTAGGTCAGGGTAGCATGGTCTGCTCATGAAGTCTAAAACTGTAAACCCAGGGATATTTCCTTGAGCTGCACTTCAGGCTCTTGAACTCTGCCATAACCCTTGAAGCTGTTTCTGTTCCGTGAAGTTTTCCACAGGAATAGAGAGGTTACTTTCTCTTGCCCTTCTCTGCATACCTGAATCGAGAGAAAAACAAACTTCAAGCCATCAATTCAAGAAACATGAGAAACCTTGATGTGTATTTTGTGATTCCTTCACTGAAATGCTTGCCATTTTTGATCCCTTATCTTTAAATGGAGCCATTTGGAGGTGTGAGTGTAAATCCTCATGAGTGCAGTCCTTGGTCTGTGACAAAAGTGTCACAGTTATAAATGTGGCTGTTGTGCAAGGAGTGACTTAGAGCACAGCCCTGGCACTAAATTTACTGAATGCTGCAAATCGGGTAATGTCTGAGGATACATTATTAATGTAGTTGGTAATGATAGTTCAAATACAGGGGGGAAAAAAGGACAAAAGAAAGAACTCAAAGCCTAATTAAAATAAAAAATATTTTTAATGTGATCTTGGAGAATGTTTTTATAAACTGACTGGAGGGATGACAACTGCATCAATTACTGTGGACCACCTAATCCTTGATTCGTGAAATTATAAAGCAGTGACAAAATTCCCTAAGCAATCTTGAAATAAAACAAACAGGTGAGGTGAAAGAAGTATCACCCAGTTTGTTTTTGTTACCTTTCACCTCTAATGCCATAGACAATGCCACAGCAATCAGAGCTAGGCCAGAAGCAGAGGTTGGTTTGAATTGTGTAAAACTTTATCTTGGGCCACAATCCCCCCCTAGAGAATTCCTGACAGCTTTTCCATGTATTAATGTGTATTATTGTCTTCCCTTCCCAGGCCTTGATGGGGATGAAGAGGACAGCCCAGCTGTCTTCCACAGAGCATTTGTTCTCTGCCATTTCTCCTGGCAGGCAGAACATCAAAGCAAATGTTTCCTTTGTGAAGGGGTGTGTGTATTCCTCTTCAAAGTCTTAACTTCTGTAAAGGCATGAGGGGGATTCGGGGACTTGATAAAGCCCTGAAGAAAACTTCTCAGCTGAGTGGGATATCTTCATCTGTATCACACTGTGGAACTGGGGGAATAGGGACTGTCCTTCAGAGCTCTGCCCCAAGTGACAAACTGGCACTATCTCAGCATCTCCTCATCAATAGTGCTGTCCCCCCTCTCCAGTGTAAACATGTTTTGTGCATTAATTAACTGCATAAGGTCAGCTGATCTTAAAATCATATTATTATGATGTGTGAGAAAGCAACAGCACTCAATTTTGATTGATTTCCTCGATGTATTTGCCAGCTCTTTACCTTCCCTGGGTTGGCTCTGCTCCACTGAATTCATCACAACTGCTTTGCTTTACATGGTGCTGTTATCTCAGCAGCTTTATCTTCTTTCTCTTGTCTCATTTGCAGGTTGGTTTGATTTTTTTTTTTTAGTTCAAGAGTTTATTGTGCTGGCAAAAGTAGCTTTACAGGAGAGGGGTATTTGTAGTTTGTACAGGCAGTTGCATTCCACAAGGCCACAGATTCATCAGTGGAAGCCTGATTGAAGTCCACAGCGTTTATGTTTCTAATCATTTGGGAACTGTAACAAAACGTTATTTAAAGAACAAAAAAGACATTCGTTTAAAAGAAAAACCACGGGTTTTGGTCACTAATATGAAGTGCAGAGTCCTGTGATGGGCAGGCATGAAGACCATGGTGCCCTTGCTGACAGCATTGAATTTCAGAGTTAAATCGCTCTCAGTTTGCTCTCAATGCCAGAATTAAGTTGTATCTGCCATACTTTGAGCTAAAGAAGGAACAGTAAAAAAATGCCAGGGCATTCACCTATAGCTCTAAGAACTGAACAAAACTTCAGAAGCTGTGTAAGGTACATATATATCCCATAGGTTTGTGCCAGAGAAATCCTATCAGCATTAATAAAGTTGAAGAACCTTGGAGCTCTTACAAATGTTACTTGCGCTGTGCAATCAATATTCATATTTAGTTTTCCTTCAAACATATCTCTTCTAGCATTCAAAATAAGAAAAAAAGAGAAATTGAAAAATGTCACTGAAGGAGAGTTTTGAGCAGCCCCTGTAGCTGTGTCTGAGAGGATGTGAATTTGCTTCATTTTTCAGACTCCTCCTCTGAAAATTATTACTTCCAGTAATACAATCAGGCTTTGTGAAATGACCATAACATTGGTCTCTGCTATCATTTCCTCCTCTCAAATACGAATTTCTGACGCAGAAATAAAAGCAAAGTGAACAATAAATAAATAATGCTTCCCCAAAATATGTTGCAAGTGCAATTTTGTGAAATTATTCCACCATATTGAAATACCAAAGAATTTCTGCTTTGCCTAGAGCTAATTCTCTTGAACTGTAATTTGCTAGAGAAGCTAAAGGATGCTATGAAATTTTACAGGAATGATGAGTTCTTACAAAAATCAGGAAGATAGATAACATTATCTCATTTGTAAATGTGGCTTTTATTTTAAAGCCACCAATAGATAACCAGAGTCTATTTTGTCTGATAAACCTTCCTCTAGGATATAGAGCAATAAAAGCTAGAAATGCCAGAGACAGACTGAGACAAGGCGTGCCAGAGCACATTGTGATTCATGTGATGGCTGAGGAGATAAATCTGCAAAATGCACGACTTTGGGCCTTCAGAGGGAGTTGAAGGTGCTCACAAAGGCATTCAGCACTTCGGGAAAGGAGGCTCCTACACCCATTGGAAAATCATGGATTATTTTTCAAGCCAAGATATTCTTTTGCAAATTGCATCTGCAGAAAAGATCTGAGAGTAGCCAGGGATGTTTTGTTGACAGAATGGTTTGAATCATTTGACAGAATATTTTTCTTTTATCAACAGAATCAAATTAGGGTTCCAACCAAATTAATTTTGTTTTGTATGTAAGTCCTGCCTGACAGGATATATTCAAAGAAAGAGAAAAACACTCTGGATATAAAAAATGTGTCAATTAGAAGACAGGAGCATGAAGTCTCCAAACAAATTGTTCACTAAAGGGTAAGAAGTGAGTTTCCCATGTAGAAAGCTTTGTTAAAGATATGTTTTGTTTTGAAAAAAAAATATTTCCTTTTTTTTTAATTAAGAAATCTTGACAGCTTTGTCAACAACAAAAAGTCCTTGTGTTACTTGTTTCAAGTACTTTTCCACAGTACTCATTAGAGACAGGGTAAAATTCTAGGGAGAATGTTGAAGGAAAGATATTTTGATCATTGCTTCTCAATTTTAAGCAAACCGATTTCTTTAAGCTCCTCTTCATTTTGAGATAAAACACTTAGGAAAAAATGCAGCAACTCTGCAGGCAGTAGGTATTTTGTAGGCAAAAAAAATCACATTTTAAAATTTATTTTAACGAAAGGGTTAAAATACTTGGGAAAGGAACTGGAATTGCCAGTCAGCTTGTTCCCAGCACGAGTCACCACGGCATGTGCTGGCCTTGCAGATTTGAGCATTCCTTTATCAGTGAGCAGGGAAAACACTGAACAACCTCTGCAAACAGATGGAATCTGCTGCTGATAGAAACTGCGTTTGTGCTGTGCCACGGAAAAAGCTCGGAGTTACAGCAGGGTCTCCAGAGTTGGTACTGGACCCACAGCATTTGGTTAACACAAATTTCTAAGGAAGCTTAGAGAAGTGTTTCTGGTAATATTTTATTATTGTAGCTGCTGCTTCGTTGTGTGATAGCCTCCCTATCCTCCAGAAACTCCCTGGCCCTTCCTCCTTTCTGGGTAATGTCTGCTGCTTATCCAGGCACAGAATTTTTGGGATGTAAACAGCTCCTCTGCCAGGGTTACCTGGAGTTTGGAGCAGGGATTGAGGTACAACACTGAAACGCTTCTGGCTCAGATACACTAGTGGTCCCATGTTTTGGCTGTATCTTGTGTATTTTGGAAAATTACCAATCATGTTCTTAATGAATTACATTCCATGCTGAAATTGCCCTCTGTGGAAATAAAATCAGCATTTGAGACATTCTAGCATTTAAATTTTTCAGTGTTTTGTTGTGGCATTTCACAGGCTCTGCTGTTTCTGTTTTTAAGCACCCGATGCTGTGATGGATGGGCGTTGTCCATCACAGGCTCACACAAGTGAATTCTTGTGAGCGATTTTTTTCACTCCAATGCTCCTGGAAATGAGCACGTAGATCACATCAGTGAAATTAATTGGAGTTTTGATCGTCCATGATATCCAAATAAGTTTGTATGCTCTTAACAAGTGGTTCTCATGCAGCACACAGAGGTGAACAGTTGCTCTGGTATTGGTGTAACAACAACAAAGTAAAAGAGCAAATTATTCACCCTGTGTCTTCAGCTATGTAATGCCAATTTCTGGAGTAAATTCAAATTTTGGATCCACTCATCTCTTGGGGTAAAAAAGCAGAAACAAATGAGCAGGACCTCAAGTGACCAGAGCATCAGTAATACATGGCAGAGCAGCAGGGGAGAGTTTAGAAGCATTGCCTTGAAGTTGTAGGACAAATGTTTGAGCTGCAGATCCACGTGGTCAGCCCAGATGTAACTTAAGCTGCTCTCAGTTAATTGCACTTCTGATTTCAAACTTAATATCATTGATGCCATTCTTTATTCTAAATTCAGTATCTAGGCTCTGGTTTATGATCCCTACACACGTCTCAGTGGAAAAAGGGATTGTTTCACTGTGCATCCAGGTGCTTCATCTCTGTGCCACTAATTGCCAGCATTTATTTGGTGTTACAAGTGTTTTTTCCTTTCCTATTACAGGAGGGTGATGAATATTTTGACCCCTGATGATGATAATGAACTGTTAGATAAATGCATCAACAAGCAAATTTCCCTCATTACTTTCTCATACATTGATACATGAGAAGCAATGCAGGAAGATGCTGTAAGAGTCGTTGAGTTAATTAATAGCAAAACCAGATTCAGAGTTTTGGAAGTTAAATCATTTGTTTCATAGGTTCTGGTATTATGTTGCTGCTTTGGAGTCTTTGCTTAAAGAAGATAATGAGAAGTTTGTGTAATTAGATAACCACTACTATGTTATAATTGTTGTTCTGAGTTAGGTGACAGCAGGGGAAAGACACCTGGAATAACTTCCATGGGAGAAAAACTTGATATTTCCCATAGCTGCTAAAAGAAACCAGTCATGAGTACAGTAAAAAATCTCTTATTCTTATGTGTAAATAATCTGTGGCTGTTTATGCAGCGAGGCTGGTGGAGCCTGTTGAAGACAGTTCTCACTTGCAGAGATGTGTGCTGGAGCTTCCTCCCTCAGTGCCAGGCAAACTCCGTGGTGTAATTTTCACAAACACTGCTCCTGGCACCCTTTCTCCTTCAAACAAGCAAAATAATTCCTGTTTTGACCAATATTTCTATTTAGATTTAAAATTAACAATTAATTTTGTAGCAGGAGGTGTTTGTTAAGACTTTGAGCTCAAACAAGTTTGTAATGTTGGCTTCTTACATTTTTATTTAGAACCGGACTGTGACAACAAATAATAGGTGTATTGTATGAGCCACAGTAAATGGACCAGATTATTACAAAAACAGCGTGCTTGGCTCATGAACAGATTTGTGAGGAGTTTTGTTACAAGTTTTCTCCTGTACCACTCATATTGTCAGCCTTTTCCCCACCTGGCTTCCACATCAGGGGAAGTGCAGGTGAGACTGCCTAAAATTTTAATTATTGATACCTACCTCCCAACTGAAATGCCGTTTTCTTCAGAAGGAGTAGTTGTATTATTTCCTGGCATATTCCACTTATTGTAATTGCTTATGTAGTATTTAACTTGTAGTGAAGTATAAGACTTAATCCCTTGACATTGGATTAAATCCCTTTATTCTCCTGACTTTAGGCCGTACTTGTGATTGGCGAAGCATCGAGATAATCTTTGCAGCATTTCTGGCCTCTGATTTGTATGGTCTGCTGAACTATTGACCATATTCATTTTAACATGTTATATGCATTAGAAAATCAATGTGGCAGACCAGATGGAAGCTTTTAAACTGATATGACCTCTGTGACCAAAATGTTTCATTTTGAGATCTTCTACATTGAATTAAAACAAAATGCATGAATAGTGAACAACCTTGGCTTATGCAAATATTTATTTTTATGTGTTTATATATATTTTTATTTTACTTTATTTTAGCAAGAAGTTATGTTTATATTACATTATCTATTAGAAAATCTTTATTTAGTTTGATTAAAGTCTTGTGAGTAGAGTTGTTTGTGCATTACTGGCAGAAATAACTTGGTTTTCCACTAGGTTACATCCTAGTTTGGTGCTGAATAGACCTTCCTGCTGACATTCTGGGGTTTGCACCACATCTGTAGGCTGGACTGCAGAATTTTGTCGGAATTGATTTTTCTACTGCACGCCCTGTGTGAAATAGATCAGAGTTTAGCAGATCAGTGCAGAGAACACGGAGCTTCTCCACGCAGAGATGGCTGAGGATGAGGGATGCAGTGAAAAAGCTGCAGGTGAAGGGATGGGAGGAGAAGCCAACACCAGCAGGGGAAGAAGGGAGGACTCAGAGGGGATAATGAACACTGCAAGGAACAGAGTGATATTCAAGAGTTATTTTGTACAATTTTCAGGAATTAAGACTGTTTGCATGTTCTTTCCTGGGCTCTCAGTGTTGAACTCCTGGCCCAGAGTGTTCAGACCAGGTTAAAACCCCTTTGGCAGCTGATGCAGCTGGCGGTGGCTCTGGAGATGTCTGGTTCCTTCACACAGAGCAAATGATGTCCCACGGGTCTCCGTTGGGAATGCTGTGTCCTGCACTGCTGGTGGCACTTTTGGAAGGTTTGAGGACAGCTGGGGATAAACGCAGCCCAGAATTAGCAAAGTGGGCATGACTTTGTGTGAGTGTTTCATGCCAGCCAGCCATGCCCAGGTTAGACAAGGATGCTGTGAATTTGCCACTGGGACCATTATGTTTTTCATGGTTTGAATAGAAGCTCATGGAAGAAAGTCAGAAATTACTTTGATTTATTGTGAAGTCTTCTGTTTCCATTTTGGGAGGCTGTTAAACATAGCTTTGTGGTTTTTCATCAATAATTATTTTAAATCTTAATAAAAACGTCCATATTGTCTGTTTGTAAAAGGTGAAAGACAACAATAACCAAAAATGCCCAGCTGAAACAGAGACCTGTTCCCTATTCACAAGGGACTATAGCTATTAACCTCACAAATTGTATGACTGCAGATGAAATTACTGATTTGAGTAATAAAGTACACATAGTTTTGAATGCTGGTATGTGAAACGGGTACAAACTTGAACTCTCCTGTAATTTTTGAAAGGGCAGCATGCTCAGGGCCTGTGGACAGAAGTAGGCCACTGCCCTTTTTTAAACAGATTGAGAAATGTTATTTAATAAAATAGATTAGGTGAATTGCTACTCTGCTTAGTAAAATAATAAAAATAAACATGAGAAGACATTTTGAAATTGAACTAGTTAATAATATCATCCTATTAGGATTTGGGTTATAACCAAATAAAATTAGTTTAATGGGGAAATGTAATAATATTTTGTAGATTTTTTTCCTGTTAACTTTGTATATTTTAATGAATACCTTAATTAGGTACCTTTATTGATGCAGACATTTCAGAAATAAAATTTGCTTCTATATTCTCCTTCACACACACCAGCATCCATTAAAATAAAAGTAGTCCTGCAATGACTAAAGGGCAATAATTTTGAAAACTTCCTGTGCCTGCTGAAGGAACTTGGATGTGATGGTTCTTCTGTAGGCAGGGCTACCATGGCTTCTGTGGGTATAGAGCTGTACTGCTTATTTGGTGTTAATTAATGTGATTGAAAGTTAATTAAGCATACTGCCAGTAGTCTGTTACACTATATGTAATGTGTATGTGTGTGTGTACTCTTAAAATAAGATTTAGAACCTGTTGTAGCTGGCTGTTTTAATCAGTGGTGATGGTGTATTGGATGTGGAATATGAGAGCATGAAATGATTGCAATCTGTGAAGGGAGATGCGATTGACTGACTGAAGGATCTGAACACATTCTGTCAAAAAAAGCAACCATATGCCACAAATGTAGAGATTTACGTCGTGGGGCTGGTGGACTTGCAGGCTTATGCTTTGGCAGTGGTAAGTGTGAGCTGGTTTCCCTCAATATCCCTGAAAGCTCCGAGAGCTCTCCAGCCAGGCCCCAGAGCAGATCAGAGCCAGCAGGGAGGGCTGTGTGTATGATGGAGCCCACATGGATGTTTTTAGTGCTGGAGTTGTGGGAGAATGTGTCTGGGAAGACACAATAAAGACGCTCTCACACCTGCCAGGTTCAGCAGAAAGGAGGGAAAAGAACTTTTATTGACATATGTCACATTCATATACACATCCCAACTCCACCAGGGATTGGAGGACATGTCACTTCCTTCTCAATCCCACTGGAGAAGAAAGATGCTCATCAAAGTTCTCTTATCACAAAAGGAATGAAAAACAGAAAATACCGTTAAGTAAACATTGGCTATTATTTACATGAAACTGTGTGAGAAAGAGTTTCTGACTCCAAGGTTAAAAACAGAAGGCTTAGCAAAAACCAGGGCAACAGGAGAACACTGAGGTGCAGTGGAATGTGCCAGAAGGGAGCAAACAGGCTGAAGCAGTGTCTGAGACAAGGGGCTGTGGCTGGAAAGAAGTCTCAGTCTAACAAGGACACACTCAATTAATTAAGTCAGTGCAATGAGCTTTTCTTTCCCACTGAGAGGGTTCCTGACAATGAGTTGAAGGGGAGAATGGAACACTCCGTGGAGGAGAAGGGGATGTTGAGGGAGTTCGGGCTTTAATAAGAAGACCAGCCATAAAAGCCAGTATTTTCCAGGCTGATAAGGAAACCCCAGTAAGTGCAAACCCACACAAGGATGGGGAGTGTGGAGTACTTGTGATTGCATTCTCTGATGGGAACTTCCCAGGAAGAGCTCTGCCCTGATTTCTGAATAACCATAATCTGCGGCATAAGGAACACACAAACACTGAGAAATTGTCTTCTAAATTCCTTCCAAAATCTCCATAAGGGATTACAGTTCCCCATCCCTAACATTTAGTAGTATCTGAGTTGTCTTCTAACCTACTCTGAGGATGATTTTTCTTTGGAGGATGGATACCTACAGAGTGAGATAATGCTCATTTCCAGGTGTTTGGTTCATTTAAAAAACTTTTTATGCTTGCGGAAAGTCAACACTGAAATTGTTTCACATGGCTTACGAAGTGTTTTTGTTCTTCAAATTTGAAGTAGCTGCAAGGAATCCTGAGTTGCCCACATGTGGTTTATGTTTCTGAAAAAAGTCCCTTCAAAGAGGCCTCAAAAGTAGCAACTTTACACACCTGCAGTGTTTGAGGCTCCCTTGCTCTGCCATACCTGTGATTTCCCAGTTCCAGCTGGGGTTTAGATAAGGTGGGTGAAGTGAGCTGTCTCATAGTCATGATAAAAGGAAGCAAGAGACAGGAATACCTCCTACAACCCCTTGAAAAATGCAGCAGCATATTGCAGTGAGCCTCAGATGCCACAGTGATGTTACGTCCAAAGTGTTATTACAGAATATTGTGCTATTGCTATAAAAATGCTTCCTTTATAATTGCAGATTTCAGGACAATGTTGCAAAAATATTTAACTTGCCTTCATTATCTGTAGTTGTCTGAAATTTCTAAATATGAGATACCACAATCCTTTTACTCAGTTTTTAATTTATAGTATTGCTTCTTGACATTAAGCTGTTAAACCCATGTATTATAAGTTCAGAATAACTTCTTTTATGTTCTGGCATTAAGCTAGAGTTCTTGTCTTGTCTACTAATATTGAATAATGGAAAATAATTAACTTTAAATTAGAAGTGTTGCTTTTTATTATATGACAGTATTAGTTATAATATGGATTTCAAAAGACATTTTTAAGTGCAGGCACAAATCAATTATACATAAAGAATAAATTATCTCTGTGGCAGAAAGTAATACTTGTTTGATGAAAGGCTTGGGCATGAAATGAAGTGCCATTCCTGTCAGGCTGGTGTGTGGTCTGTGTGTCCTGGGAGGGGAGGTGCAACACTTACAGAAGATAAACCAAAATATAAGAAACTCCACGGAAACATAAAGAAAGGGCCGGACGTGGAAATTTGTGCTAAGTCTGCCCTTGTGCATTTTTTTTTTTTTTTGAGGCTTAAAGAAGAGCTGATAGTTGCCAAATATGAATTCTAATGTTTTTTTTCCAAAAGCTGTCTTGTTTACAAAAAAAAAAAAATTAAATTAAATGTAAAGCTTTTGATATCTTTTGTTTCGTCCATGGCTTTTTCTTTGTAATTATGCCAATATTTTTTAATGGACAAGCTTCTGATATTTTTTAAACAATGCTTTTGTTAGAAATGGAAATCTCTAGGGATGGTCACTGTAAATTTGATGTTTTTACTACTGACACCCATAAATGGCAGCTACACTGTAACTCTGAATGGAAATCACAATTACTGAGGTTGGAATGCGAAATCTCGTATCAAATAGAAGATGATTTATGAACAATGAAAGGGTCATAATTTCCTTCATCACCTTTATTTTCCAAGAGACAAAACAAAGATCAAATTACTTGATTTGCCTTTGGCTTTGTTTTGATTTTTCCCCACTCTTTTTTCTCCTATTTAAGAGTTTGCATGATGGAAAAAGAACCTTCTGCAGAATTTCTCTGTGCTTGTGAAAATAAAGGGGATCCTCCATGGAGATCAATGTCCTCTGTACAATAGTTATTACACTGAACATGTTATATGGATTTCAATTGTTGTAGATCAGTACCGAAAATTAATAACACATAGATTCAGAGAGAATTTTATCACGAGAATGAGCGCCCATGAAATGCAGCATTATTCCACCTCACACAAGAGCGTATGTGTACGTGTAATGCAGAGCACATCTGAAATATCTTTTTTTCTCCTGCAGCAATCAATATTGCTTCTGCAGCGTTGCCTTTCCGTGCAGATCTGTTGACAATAAATTCTTTTGTGGTGTTTGCCACTGCTATTACTGCTGAAAGAGCTCACCTGGTGGCTGTTTAGAACGGGGCAGGGCAGTGATTTAACAGCAGCATTTTGACTCCCCGTGAATATCGTCAGATGAACCAATGATTAGACTGTCAGGAGCCACGTCCCACTGCTGCACCTACACAGTTGTACTCAGGATATTATTATTTTAAGGGGAAAAAAAAGACTGATACAGCTGCAGCCAAAGGTAATTTAATCTTTGAATTATGTAATAACTCAGACAAGCAGTATTTTTTTTCACCACAGGACCTTTCTTCTGTTCAGCAACAAAAGTTAATTTTCATCCTTGCTTAGCATTAAAATAAAGTAGTTACTCCGTGTGTGCCTTAAATGGTTCTCAGAGTTTGTGAGGTGTTTACAGGAAACTGAGAAATGAAAACAAATCCCAAAATATGTCAATTGAATCAGTGTGGGGAGTTTAATTATCTGTATTAAATACTTGCAAACTTGGTCCTTCAGAGATAAAGAATTGCATAAGTTCAATCCACACAAGAGATACAGCAAATGGGTCAGTGACAGCTCCTCTGTACAAGCTGCACCTTCCTTGGGAGTGGTGTTTGAAGATGAGGATGGGAATGCTGGACATGGATCCACTGGAAAAACCAAGGGCTCACAAAGCTGTGCCAGCCCCCGGGGCTGCCAGGAAGGAACGAGACTCAAGGTGTCCTGAATCCTAGGATGACATTCCTTTCCCAGCACACACTAAACCAGCCCCCAGCTCTCTTTGCTGTATTTTCAGGGATACTCCCAGGGGCAAGCAGCAATTTTGCTTTAGCAATGGTGACAGCTCTGTATCAACTGCGGGAAGCATTAAAAAGTTGTGGCTCTTCACGCGCTCATGCAAAAAGTCTTCACACTGTGGCTCAAAAGTAATTTCTTCTGTGAAACAAGGGATTCCCCCTTCTCCCAAAATAATAAAATTCAAATAAGGAAAAGAATCCCTGGCCCCTGATTTTCTGCTGCAGCGTTCTCTGAAATCATTTAAACTTACACACTCCAAGGTCAAACTTGTTATTAAACGCTGTCAGAGCAAAAGCATTTGCTTGGGTGGAAGAACCTTAAAAATAGAAATCCAAGCAATGAAAAATTGGGCCCCACAGTATTCCCTGGTAGAAGAAAGTGTTTTGTTCTGCTGTAATGTGAAATAGCACGTTGGGCCTTTTCAGCAGAGAGACAATGAATTTTGAACAAAGTTGAAAACAAACCCAGCAGCTGCTGCCCAGCCCTGGCATGGCATTGAGGGGCTTAAAAGGGACGAGGGAAACAGAATCTCACCTTATTTCAGGCACCAGGGATGCCAGGAGGGTGAGAGTCCTCTTCAGGGCCGTCTGTGCAGTGAATTCCTGTATGGTGACTTTGCTTCTTTCTGGGACCATCAGTATTCTTTAAATTCAGGAGAGTGGGGCCTTTTTCTGTCTTCTGAAATGGCACCCACAGCTCCTTAGAGTTTTGGGGGTTTGTTTGTTTGTATGGCCCTGCCAGCGGTGGTTATGATTGGAATTTTTGTGCCACTTTCAATTTCTTAATTTAAAAATCAAATAACTTTCTTCTGGTGGCAGCTAGGAGGCATTTCTCCTGTAATGTGTTCCACGAGAGAGAGAACTGGGAGAAGAAGCCTACAAGGGAATGAGGAAATGACGTGGGTTTGTGGAGAGCTGTGAAGGTGTTGGTAAACTCAGTACAGGAGTTGTTTAAGGAGGAGAGAAATTGTGCATAGGAAAGTGTGAGGAAAGCCAGAAAACTGTGCAAGAAGAGCAGGAGGAAAGGAGGATGGAAAGGAAAATGTGTGGCACTGAGGGGGAGACAAACCTGGGCTGATGAGGAGGAACCATTTACCACTGGGGAGAGAGGTTTTGGTCCCAAAGGTGTTTTTTCACCTGTTTATTCTGTGCTTTGTGATTGAGGTACTGACACAGTGTGAGCAGTGTGTGGAACGCCTGGTACATTTTATCTGGTGATAAAATAAATTACCAAGGGTTACCAGAATGGTGCTCTGGCCTCGACCACTCCATGTGCTCTGTGCCTGGGAAAGGGGGAAGGACCTGTGCTCCCAGGCCTCGTGGATTTGTCATATCTGACAGCAGGAGTTTTAAATGATCAGTATTTTAGGCTGAACTAATTTATCCTGTGATCCCTTCCCTAGATCAATTCTGTTTATGCTTATTCCTTTTTACTGAGGTTTGCAGCTTACCAGAACCTTTCCCAAATGGAGAGTGGAGGTTGGTGTGAAGGTGGGATGAAGAGTTGCTTATTTCTTTTTGTTCTCACACATTAGATAAATTACAGCTTCTCACTTCTGAGGGGTAAAAAGGCTTGAAAGTTATTCAAAACATTTCCCAAGAGTATCTGTGCATCGGCCTTGAGAATCAGGGGGAGTTGGCTAAAATATTGGGTCAAATTTGTGAAATGCAGCTTTGCTCTCTGCATAACACAGACAGCAGTGGTTGAGGTTTGAACAGTTTGTGCTGGTTTGGTAACAGCTCCAGAAGAGTAAAAGTATGGAGTTTCCATCATCTGAAAATTGCCCTAATGCACACCGAGTGTCATGGGCTGGAATGTCAAACCATGTTCAGCTGGGGGGGTGAGCAGAGCTGTGATCTCTTCACCAAGATTAACCAGAAAAATATTCTTAACAACTATAGAAATGCAAGTGCTAATATTTTTTAAAAAACCTTTTTCTTCTCTATCAGCAGATCAATATTTACAGCATGTACACCTTAAGTAATATATGCAAATTATTCCCTTTTAGCTTTCTTTTCAGAGTGTGTGAAACATCTTGAGGCATCATGTAAGACTAAGAAATTATAGTGGAGCTCAGTAAAATGAATACCTGTTAAAGCAATACACCCTGGATGGGATACGATTGCTTGTGGAAGGTGTCAAAAACTTGAACATGAGATTAAATGAGTAGATCTGTGAGGAAGTATTAATCTCATTATAGCAGTAAGATATTTTTACCATGCAGAAATAGGAAATACCAAGTCTGCTTCACAGGAGATTCCTCCATCCTTGGATGGCAAAGCATCCAAGTATTTCAACCTTTATTTTAGAAGCTGTTATTTGAAATATGCTTCATAGAAGCACAGAATGGTTAAGGTTGGAAGGGACACTAAAATCCATCTTGTTCCAACCCCGTGCCATGGGCAGGGACACTTCCACCACACCAGGACGCCCCAAGCCCTGGATAGATGAGGTATTACCAAAAACTATTCATCAGCTTACAAGGTTGTATCGTTTCAAAATGCATTAGTCAACAAATCATAAATTATAAATCATGATATAGAATTTTTTTTTTTTTTTTTTAGGATGGATGTTTGGTATAATCAGCTAATGTGTTTTTAATTATGATTATCCTTGCCCAAGAATGAAAGCTGTTCTGCTTTGCTATCTGAAACACATAAATTGAAACACTCGCTGACACGATTTAATCAACAAAGAGCAAGCAATTTTCCTTGAGTCTGAGAAAAATACACTGAAAATACAATTAAGTAGCAATAGTTACTCTCAGAAGAATGCTCTGCAGTCAGTGTGAAGTTGCTTTCATTTTCCAAGAAGATGGAGTCAGGGATACAGTGCTGATGGTTGTATCTCCCGAGGAAATTCTGCTACTCATCTGAATTCACATATCCTGGTAGTTTTATAGGGGTATTAAACTCTGCTCCTGACCGTTTCTGGAACAGAGGTCAGATTTTAATTGGATTCAAAGATTCAGACTGCAGTGTTCTTAAATTCCTTGTCTGATACTCGCTACATGTTGTTTGTTGGTTAGAAAGTTTCCTAATGGCAGATGATTCTAATGTGCCTATCTGTAAACTGCCCTGTCACAGGGAGTTTCAGGAATTTAGCTAAAAATTTCTGGTTTTCTCAAAGGGTCTGACCACTGCAGAAAACACAGAGGGGGAAAATACAACAGCTTTATGGATTTTATTATAGAAGATATTTTAATTTACAGTGAAGAGTTCTTTAGTTTTAGAGCAGCAAGCAAGGGAAGGGTTCCCAACACTGAGCATTCGAGTTCTGATTCCTCTGTGATGTTCCTCTCCCCAGCCCACAAGCAGTCTTGCTGTATGGGTATTGATAAAGATATTGATACAGATATAGAAATAAGTCTATCAGCACAGCATGGTCTCCACTTTTGCTTTGTGGTTCTGGCTTCTCTATACCAAGATGAGTTATCCACCAGGATCATGCAGATCTCTTGTTATAGGATTATTTACCAGAGTTCATTTTCTGCTAACTTTTAATCCATCTGCAAAGCTCAGCTTTCCTTCCAAGAGCACTTCAAAATGTGTTTGGCTTTAAGCATGTATTTCACCCCGTGGTGAGCCTATATTTATATTTTTGTTGGCCAGGAGTCCTTGTGCCAGCATGGTGATGTTTTAAGTTGTGAACACCTGCCCGTTAGGAAATTAACTGAGACCATCAACTCATTTCACCAAGGCCAGCAAAAAGCTGTCAGATGGCAGTGAAATAAACTTTACAACAGCAATCAAAATTCTTGTGAAACTGCCCAGAAATGGTTCTGAAGGAGGTGGGGGAAAAAAAAAAAGAGAGAGAAGGTCATCTTAGCAGTAGAATTGGACAAGAAGCAGCTGTGTCAGCAGAAAGCACAGAGCATGGGGTATGAGCAGTCTGAGCAGTAAAACGCAGAGAGAATATGCTTTTTGATAATATTTAAATGAGCCTTTTCTCACATCTCCAATGAGGACAGTATCTCCTGTCTTGTTTATGAGAATTCAGTGTTGAAACAGTGAAAAGTCTTAATATTATGCCAGATCAGATATGTGCTGCTATAACCATGTTTGCTTGCAATCCTCCTTTCGCTTCATGTAGAATTTTCTCTGTATCTCTGCATAAATAGAAGCCTTCAAAGGAACAATACAGAAGAAAATGGAATAATAATAATAATAATAGCAGATAGACACTGTCTTTATTACGAGTATATAGTTCTTGACAGCAAATTAATTCATGATAAGTTATTAAGCTAAAAAGCATTTCTGATCTCTGAAAAGCAAAGTGCCTGTTCTCTGTGTAGGTATACTTTGTTCTCTTTCACGGGTCTACATCAGACATTGTTCTGCTGCCATCTGGGAAAGCCTTTTCCTATTGTGCATTCCTGACAGCTGTAAATGTGATATGATGTAGCTCCAGCCATGGAGGAGGGACGCAGTGGGAGAAGGGGATCGGTTCTGACTGTACCGAGGGTGCCCTCTGCAGAATGTTACACTCTGCCAGTTTGCAACTTCTTCATTTTGCATTTTTTTAAATGTAGAAATGCTATAAAGTTACATACTATCATGTTGTTTAAACGCCAATAAATGTTTGTTCATACAGGAAGGAAAGGAACAAGGGGAAACGATGAAATTAATATTGGATAAAATATTAACCTTGCACTAAATACAATGTAATCTGCTTCTGGGTCAGTTCCTTATGGTGACTGTGATGGACAGCTCTGGTCATGGACTGAATTTCTTACCTTTCCTCACCCCATGTCCACCAGGCACATTCAAATTGACACAGGCTGGGTTTAAATAAACAGTGTTTGTCAATAAACCTGATACTAATAGAAGGTCTTGCACCCAGGTCATTTCCCTTTTCTCCTCTCAGGAGGGGGAGGATCGTTGGCTTCAAGCCTTGCAATGCCTTTGAAAAAAAGAAATTCATTTTGTTGGCACAAACATTAACGCAAGAGATCAGGTCAGGTACTTGAGCATGCAGCTTCCTAACCAGGCGAGGTGGAGATACAGGGTTGTGAAGCAGGAAGGTGAAAAAAATGCTGAAAAATAGGGGAACATATGGTTTGTGCTTTTAAACTTGTGCAAAGTACTTCTCCTTCTCCTCCTCTCCTAACAATGTGCAGACTTACCTGGTGCTCAATTAGCAACACGCTGCTGTGCACTGGCTGTGTGGCAGGACAGACAGGACATGGTAATGTAGATAAATTGTCTTTTTTCCTGTGACCCAGTGGGTTTTCACAACCGTTCTCTTCGCTTCCACCTGTGAGGTAGCAGGACATGGGGAGAATTTTGATTTGTGTTTCTTCACACCTGGAAGGGGAGGCACTGCGGATCCACACGCAGATGTTCAGGCATCAGATAAATGCATTGCCACCAGTGACCAGCAAATAATGAATTTCTTAACAGGAAATTTATTTTCTGTCATTTATAATGAATTATGACAACTTTTCAGGTCTCAAGTAGTGAAAGTTGAGATGAGTTTTGCTTTCCTCCTATTTTTGACAGAACCCAGGGATGTGACTGTTAAAACCATTCTTTATATATGTCCCGTGATTTTTAAAACTTAAGTAAATATGTGATAATTTGCAAACGAGTTTTAGTGCAGTTTAAAACAATTTTAGTGAAAACTAAGAAAAATTATATGATCATTGGTGGCAAAACACGGAAAATATTTTACAGTTTTGGATGAGTTTTACTTAAACTGTGTGTCATCACAGTGCTGGAGCCTAGTCTAGAAATAGTCCCTGTATGGTACTTTAAGGGCTTGAGTTCCTTATGGTTCTGTACAGTAGTTGGAGTATAAATGCAGATTTTATGTGCTAAAAATGAAGTAACAAAAATCCTACTCAAGTTAGAGGAGTAATTTATACAAAAAGGTTTGAAGTAAACCTGAAAACATTGGAATGTCACCATACATCACCTAGTTGAGCGTCCTGTCTCTGAAAGAGACAGAGAAAAATTCTATTGAAAATGGAAACAGGGTAAGCACACGGAATATCCACCTGAGAGCAACCTCTTACAGCTGATTCCACCTCACTAATTTTGAACTTCAGTTAATTTCTGTATTTAGTTACTTCATGAAAAGCAAAATTTGGCTTTGTGAACATGTGTGGAGCTGTAGCATCTGCAGCATCCTTCAGCACAGAAGTACCAGAGGTCTTGTGTGAACAAGCTCTCCTTCTTTCCTCCCCACCCCTTTTATTTTAATTAATTTTTGGATCCAGGCTGGTGCTGCCACCTTCTGAAGCCTTCTCTGTTCTGTACTAAAGGGAGAGAACAGCCAGTCCTGCCCACCTCTTCCAGCCTGCAAAAGATTTGCAGGGCCCAGCTCAGGCACTGCCACCTCCATGCTGTCCTCCCCTCCTTCTGAAAGCTCCCACTCTCAGTTTCCTGCCCTTCCCAGCTGATTTCCATGCAGGGACCACTCTTCCATCTGCATAATTGCCTCGACAGCCTTTTGGGAAGTTCTTCATCCAGGGGACGTGGCTCCAAGGAAGGGACATCAGTGCTCACCCTGCAGAGAGCACTGGGGCTTTGCAAAGCAGAACCCTATGAAACAGCTCCCCTTGGCAAGCAAAATAAACTAACACTGGGTGCTTCCAGTCTGGGGTCTGGGGTTTCAGTCTCACGCAGGTTTTCTGAGGCTGGTTTGTTAAATTGGAGTCACTCTGAGCTCTGATGTCTGGCAGCACATCACGACTGCCACGCTGTCTTTGATTTTTACTGCGCAATGGAGCCCATGAGGTATAGAGAAGAAAATAAGGGTGTGCTGGTAAAGGCACAATAAAGGAGGCTCTCACACCTGCTAGGTTTACAGAAAGAGGGAAAAAGAGAAACTTTATTTACATTTATCATACTTTATAGGGTTCTCAACTCCACAAGGGATTGGAGGACATGTCACTTCCTCCTCAATCCCACTGCAGAAAAAGGATGCTCATCAAACTTTCTCTTATCACAAAAGGAATGAAAACCAGAAAAGACAGTTAAATAAATATTCGCTATTATTTACATGAAACTGTGTGAAAATTCTCTGATTCCAAGGCTAAAACAGAAGACTTAGCAAAAAACAGGACAACATAAGGGTATGGAGAAATCCTTCAAATCTAGGAGTGATCTTATGGCTTCATGTGTAGCTGCATGTAGACAATAGGATTTAGTGGTATGTCAGTCATATATTTAATCTGTTCAGGAGATCTAAATGAAGTTCAGCTATTTCTCAGTTATTTCTAGTAGAAGTAATTTTTTTTAACGTTTTTGGTCACATTTCCTTGCTGTTCTTTAGATCTACTATTTCATATGCTGCACTGGTATTGTTTAAAATGTTCTTCCTACATGTATCTTCAGCAGCACTCAAAGAATTTGAAATGTATAAAAATAAAAGGAAGGGTATAAACCACCCTATCATGTTTAGTTATATAAAAGGTATTTGTTTGCTTCTGTGGTGGGTAACATTATCAGCATTAAGCATATATGATAATTAGAGCTGTTTATAGTTTCAGAGGGTTAAATAGACCATGCAAAAATATGTTATAAGCAGTTCCATTAAAACTCCACTAGAAAAATCCCATCAATAAATCTTTCCTCCATTCAGCAAGAATTGTCCTTTCTGAAAATGTTGTCTTATGATAAAATAATTTAAAAGAATGAAAAAGCTTATCAAAGATTTTCTTTAAGGCTTATCCAAGCTTCCCTTAAAAAAATTCCTTAGAAATTTAAGCTCAGATTATCTGCACTTACCTCAGGGGCATCTCTGTTGGACTTCTATAATTAAAAGTAGAGCCAAACAAAGGCAAGACAATGAATAACAAGAAAATCATTCAAACCAAACAAATTATTTGAGTTCCCCATTAGAAAGGATAGTTATGATAAACTTGTATGAGTTTTCACAGGGTTTTCACACCACCTTGTGCCGGGAAGGTCGGGATGACCTCTGACTGTGACAGCTGAGATTTCCATCTGGCCTTGGCACGTTTCCCATGTCAGAATCCTAAAATTTTACCTGCTTCATTTCACATCATGGGCTCGAGCTCAGCCTGTCCCTTGGTCTTGCAGCAGTTGATGGGTGTAGCTGCACAACCACCGGCCTTTCCCTGCTTTTCCATATGTTTTTAAAAGGACCCTGGAGAAGGTGGGGAGTTCTGTAAGGCAGATAAAGCTGCAGAAGGGATGGGAAATACCTGCTCACCCCACCCCGAGCGTGGGCTGCTGCCCTGCTCCCCTCTGGAAAGTGCTTCTGCCAACAACCAGCCTCGTGCTCCTGTGGAGGATGTGAGGGAGTTTGTGCTCGCTCAGGGATTCTCAAGGCTGAGGGATAATTCTCAAAGCAAAGGAGCAATAGGATAGAAATTAGTTCTTCTCTTAATCACTCAAACACCCTTATTTGAATTGCAGTATTTACACTAGTTGCTGACTGGTGAGACCATTTGAAATATTCTCATCTATTCTTTTCTTCATTTATATCTCAGGGCTTACCAGACAGTTTCACTGGCTCAGTTCTCTGGCTGGTGATTTTTCAATTAAGATGTGAAACATTTTTTTTTGTTATATGGATTTAATTAAAAATCTTTGAAATATAATGCTTGGGGTTTGTGTGTCTGTCTGTTTCAGGGAAATTAAACTACTGTTGCTCGTTTTATCATTTAGAGAAAATTCAGTTCTTGATTCTAAAAATGTGGAATTATCTTTGAACTCTCATACAAACAGCAGTTGCCATTTATTATTCCTACCTATCTTCTAGTTCTTGAATAATACAAAATAATGTCTATACATTTTAAAAGCCACCAATAAGAATTTGATTTTGCAGGATTTTTATTTTCCTTCTTTACTGAGTTACTGAACTATTTTCCATGCTGGCATTTTCATAATTAGCTTTCTTATAACTCATTATTTAATATCAACAATTATATGACAGTTAAAAATGACACAGGACACTATTTATTACTTAGGGTTTTCTGGCCTTCCAGTAGCGTTGTCTTAGAACTTGCAAGACTCAAAATATCTGTAAAAATAACTCCTGTTATTAGTTTACAGTCTCTGCTTCTCCACCAGACTAATACCATTTTTAAGTCAATTCTAAGACATTGAAATTCAAATGGGAAGAAATACTGAATTTATTCACTTAGTCCAAGCAGGTTCATAGCAAAGTATGAAGATTAAAAATTGTTCCTAGAACTCTGTGAGATGGAAGGTTGTACTAAGTATTGGCATTATTTTATTATAATGGAATATTGAGCCTTCACCTCAGCATGACCTATTGCTATCCACTATTATATGGGCAGGAGAATTTGCTCTGTGTCTGATTTGGTTGTGTAGGGAATGATTCAGCCCCTTGATTCTTGGAGAGGTTTGCTTTTATGAAATACAAATAACCCAGAGAATAACAAAGCTGCTATTTTAAAAAAAGCACTCAAAAGCGAGCAGGTGTGATAAGCACCACTTGTGTCTCCTGAACTGTCCTTGGCCTGGCTGTGAGAGCAGTGAACACACATGTTAGACACCTGTGATAAACGTGTGGACATTTATCCTTTAATTTGCATTTCAGGAGCTCAGTAACTCTCAGTTTGTGCTGTATTGTGTCATTACATGGCACTGGATTAATGCAGCAATAGATCAGTGGTCTCACACACACCTTACATTTAAGAAATTCAGTATGCAGAATGGATAATAGTAGATAAAGATACCTCTTTTTTTCTTATTTTATATATTTAAAATTTATAACAACATCCTGTTATTCTGATCTGTTTCCATGCACTCCAATGCAGGAGATCCCATTTTTGCATGTTCCATAGCACATCTTCCACACTCACTTTTCAGTGCTCTCGATGGAGTAGCACACCTGTAGCACTTTAATTACAGCTGGGAGGCAGAATTAGTACCCTCACATCGTGGGTGCCAACTCCAGTTTCTGAGTTACATATTTCAGCATTATGAAATTGTAACCTAAAATTGCAATGTAGCCCCTTTCCTTAAAATAACCCAAACAGACCCAGAACCAACGGAAGCAGGGATGCAGAATCCAGATCAAGCGTCAATAAAGAATCTGTTGAAAGATGAAATTTTAAATTTAAGTGCTCTAAGTGGCAGGTGTGACAGGGGCTTGGGAGGGTTAATTATGGCTGAGTAGCCTCTGGCCACGTTTCTGCCTTTCAGTCTTTGGTGTGGAGGGTGGTGTGGGCTCGTGTGAAGGGAAGGGGCTGGTGGGTTCTCACTCTGCTCAGTTGTTCAGGTTCTGGCCCTCATTCTCCTCTGGAGAACCTCCCAGTACTGCCAGTGAAAACACACCTCAGCTTTTATTCTCCTTGCCCCGAGGAGGATTTGCAGAGCTGGTACCACAGCTGTACACCGTTATCTGTATTTGCATGAAGGGTTTTGAAAGGGGAAAAGGGACAAAGCAGGACTTGATGCAAAAGTCTTCTTAAACTTCTGTGACTTCTGTTTTGTGATGGCAGCACCTAAAGGCCTCACAGATCAAAGCTTGTAAACCTTGGCAGCACATTCTGCAAGAACCCCGAGTAGCAGATTCCAGAGAAACATCACTCCTCATTGCTTCCTGAAGGTGAAATACTGAAGCTGTTCACATCATCGCAAGCAGTCTGGGTCTTGGCTGTTCAGTAAACTCTTTGAAGCTAAATAAATACCTGCAATGGACCTGCATAAGCACAAAAAATTATTTTAATATCAAATAAAAAGTCATTTGGTTCACTTAGTGGACCTGCTTAATGAAAGACAAAACATAAGATGTGGTAATTAAAATAATTTTTTTTCCAGACTTCATTAACTACGTTTATCTCTCTTAATTTTCAAATTGCTCCAAGCTTTTAGTTGCGTCCCCTTTGGGAGATCTAAAATTTTTGTAAGAAGATTAGAATCTTAGAACTCTTAATTCATTTTTTAGATGGATCTCCGTTTGCTGAACTGAGCAAACCACACAATTTTCAAGCCTTTATTTACAATCTGTATGAAAAGTACTATGTTTAAACCATAAATATAGCATAGTTTTTTCTTCAGAAGTCAGGTTTTAGAGAAAGAACTGTAGAAAAAGGATGTTACAAAAGCTTAAACTATTTTTTTAGTGGATGAGGGGGCGAGCGCTTGTACCAGGTAGAAGTCTTTTATCTCCCACTCCTGTGGCAAATAAAGAATAGATCATAATCATGATCTGCATGAAAATCTATTCTTGATAAATTGTGGAAAAGCCCCTTCTCAGGATTCATCCTTTCCTGGGCATGAGTTTTGTAAAACTCCTCTCAGAACACATTTGAGAATCTGAAATACTCTCCACAATAGTGAGATTTGAAGAATTCTGAATACAAGCAGGGAGAGAGGAGAGGAGGGAGGTGATTGCTGCATGGATAAATTGCTTGGGAATTTCAGGCCTAAAAGGAAATGTCACTTTTAGCAGGTTGGTTTGGGTTAAAGGTCTAATGAACCTGTCTTTCTACTTCATTGACACATCTGATATCCTGGTTTTCAAATCCTAATGCATTTGAAAGGGCTGTGAGATACATCTCAGCTGTCTTTTCCTGAACAGAGATGGGAAAGCAAGGAATTGGAGCAAACTCACAGGGTTGGGATGTTCATGTCCCCAGAATTTATGAGTTTATGCTGCATCCAACAAACGGGAGGAGGGGAACTGTCCCACAGTGCCCTGGAGTAGGAGGGGCAGAGGGACTGATGAAATGGACAATTATGGATGAAATGGACAATTATGGATGAAATGGACAGTTATGGACTGCAGGAACTGATTCAAAGACAGATGAAAACTGAATTTCAGGAGCTTTGGAGATGATGCTCAGGGGGTTTGAGTGTGCTCAGAAACAGCTCCAGTGCTGAAGGAATTTCCTGGAATGTGTTCCCCTGTAGCAGTGCAGCCAACTCAGTCCGAGCTGTGCCCCATCCAGCCCAGGGCAGAGAAACTGCTCAGGGATTTATTTACCACAGACCTCCCTAGGTAAATATACCCCACTGTTGCCCTGGTTTTTGCTAAAGCCTTCTGTTTTAACCTTAGAGTCAGATTCTTTCTCACCGTTTCATGTAAATAATAGCCAATGTTTACTTAACGGTATTTTCTGGTTTTCATTCCTTTGGTGATAAGAGAACTTTGATGAGCATCTTTCTTCTCCAGTGGGATTGAGAAGGAAGTGACATGTCCTCCAACCCCTTGTAGAGTTGGGAATTGTATAAGAATGTGACATATGTCAATAAAGTTGTTTTTTCCCTCCTTTCTGCTGAACCTGGCAGGTGTGAGAGCGTCTTTATTGTGTTTTCCCAGACACACCCCACCTCTTCCAAAGCTAATGCACCAACATTTCAGTATCCAGCAGTTTCACAGGTGCATCTTGGGATGGAGACGTTATGAGTATGAACAATAGAAGGAATGTGTGAGACAGTGATTAAAAAATTAAATTGATCTGAGCCTTAAAGCAGACTTTGTGTTTCTAACACGTCAAGGTTGTTTTTTTAAATTTCCTGCTGACACCCCAGGTTAATTTTTTTTGCTGGTAATTAACATGAAAGCTAAATGTCCAAGCTAAATATGTATGTATAATTACTGGGTTAGTTACCTGCTCCAAGCAGATAATTTTTTAATGTCTACATATGACAGTTACTGTATATTAACTCTTCTGGATGCCACGTGCATGTTGCACATCTATTCCTTCCACACACGGAAATGTCTTTACATTTTTGTCTAATATCTTTAATTGATAAAATATCTCTGGGGTGAGTGGAGGTGTAATTCCAGATTTGTGTTCTGAGTGCAACAGCTTCTGATCTTCACAAAAATTTGCAAGACTTCATTTTCTTGCAGGTGTCTTTCTCAAACTTAGTAACTTGGAAGAGATACAGTAAATTAGCAGCCTCAGTAATTTGTATTTGAATTTTTTTTTCCTTAATTTGGTTGCTTTTGGTCAGAAATACAAAGGTACTTGGTAGTACAAAGTGGTTAAAGTAGATGTAAAGTGCTTTAAGCTGTCAAAGGATCTGGGCCTTATAGTGAGGACAGAATGTGAACATCCTGAATTATATTGAAGAGATGAGCTATGCAAGGGCTTTTGTTGTTTTTTAGGTTAAACAACATTTTCGCTCTGTGAAATAATGGAATTTTAGTCCCCCATACAGAATTTTATTGCCCATCAGCACAGCTTTAATTTCCGTTCTGCCCTTTCCTATGTTGTTCTGTCCTGCAGGCTCTCCAGGATGAAAAAATAAATACCAAATATCAAAATCGATGTAATAACAATGATAAGAATGTCCTGAGCATTATTTAGTTCATGTTGTTTCTGTTAAAAAAATATGTAATGGTGGGGTTTTTTTGTGCATGTGTGCTTGTGAGCATGTTCTTCTAAACTAAATTATTCAGGACAAAATGAAATAAATTCCCCAAATTCTTTTGAGTACTGTTCTGGTAATAGCAGCATTAATAAAGACACTCCCCTACTGCTTTCTATGGCCTTTACTGCTCCTTTCCCACCAAACAAAGGTGGTTTCCTGTTTGCTGAGGATGACAGTCCCAGAGAGCAACATCTGTGTCTCATGAGTAGAGAGGCATCATCTCTTGGAAGATTTGCCCCCATTTCCACTAAGCTAGCATTTCCACGTGGTGCCTGCTTAAGCATCAGTATTCTAATAATCAAAAACATTAATAGGCAGTCAGTGCTTAATGAACAGTAAAGCCATTTTTTTTTCCCTGTCACAGCACCTGGATAAATGTTATAATACTGCAACAGTTGAAATTATCAATATCTAGCTTCAGAACCTTTTATGGATTTCTCTGTTACAATTTCACCTGCAGCGTTGCAGAAATCTGTGCTTTTTGCTTAGCAAATGGGAGAATCTTTTTCATTGGAATAATCAGAATTCAAATGGTTTGGGACCTTGAGAAGAAATATTTCAATTTTCTTTGCTGCAGCAGGAGAGTATCATAAATGTTTTGGTCTCATGATCATCACAGAATCTGAGCACTTTGCCAGCTTGAGAAATTATAATTGTTTGTGTGTTTGGTGGGAGAATCATGTGAGGCCTCAACTCAGATCCTGAACAAAACAGACTGAGCAGGTTGAGCCATCACTGAGCAAAATACTTTGATAAATAACCAGTGTTCAGCTCACAGCCACTCACAATAAGAGACTTTTTGGGCCTGGACTGGAAGTCCTGGGACTGGCAAACAATTGTTAAAACAAAGTGAAAAAGGAAAACTAAAAAATCTGTATTTGCCAATATGCGGCCAGAAACTCCCAAGTAAATGTTTAATTTTTATTGTGTAAAATTTAATTTATTCTGTAAGAAAAAAGCAAAGCTTGGGACTTGATATGAGCAAACTAAAACTATTAATTTAAATATTTTTTATTGCTAAGTGTATGTGCTTACTTATATTTCTACCTTCCTGTGCAAATACACATAGAGAGCCATAGATGTAAAACTGATTCTAGAGCTAGTTGATTTTAAAATTCATTAACTTCCTGAATTTTGCATCTGGCTTGCTGTGCTTTCAGAAATGCAAGGAGAGTAGAAGGTCCCATGAGTTCCTCTGACTGGCAAAGCAAAGATGCCCAAATTGGTACCTGCTCAGCTGAGCACGTGTCCCTTTTCATGGGAGGCAGGTAGGGGTGGGCAGATTTGTAACAGTGGCTTAGCACCTTCACATTACTGACTCTGTTCTGTCCGTTCATCTTTTCAGTCCATGCCAAGAGATTATAACTGCTGATGAAATTTATTGACTGGCTGTAGCCTCCACGTTGACTAAATCCCTTGCAGAAATAAATCAAAATGAATAGGTGTTCGTTTAGATGAATTAGCATCAATGCTTTGCAATAACTTAAAACTAACTGCGTGACTTTGGGCCACTACTGCCTGAGCAGAATGGCTTCAGTGACCTTGACAGAACCAGGAAAGGGATTCTGTGTTCCTCCCTGCTTCTAAACACAGATGTGCATTAAATAACATTGCCACACAGCAAGCAGGTAAATCTTGTTTATTGGTTACCACTGTTTTTTTCCCCACTTAAATCTTCTGGAGGCATTAGACATAGAGTTGGTCTTTGCATTCATATTTTTCCGAGTTACAGCTGATTAGAAAAGTATAAAGAACTTCACCTCTATGAAGCAGAACATTATTTTTATTCACTATTTTCTTTGATTTGTGGTGGCATAGGAAGGCACCCATTATTTACTCTGAAACTCCCTGAGTACTGAAAATTGCAAGGCACTGCAGCCTGGACTGACAGCACTCCTCTGCAAAGGAACTCCAGAGAGCCTGCAGACCCCCCTGAAGCTCTCTCCAATAAAATTCTGCTCAGAGAGCACATCAGGTTCTTTCCAAACGCCATTTGAAAACGTGAGCCTGTAAAGATTGTCCTGGAGGTCAGGGATCTGGTGGTAACTTGTGTTGCCCTGTTCTTTTTAGCCTTCTGATAATTTACATATTTAGAGTCAGATTTTCACACACTTTCATGTAAATAATAGACAATGCTTACTTAACTGTTCTTTCTGTTTTTCATTCCTTTGCGGTGAGGGAAAGCCTGACAAGCATTCTTTCTGTCCACTGAGGTTGGAGAGGCAGTGACACCGTCCCTCCAATCCCTTGTCAAATTAAGAAATCTATAAATATAATGACCAAATAAACTTTTTCTTCTTCTGTTTTGCTCAACTAGCAGGTGTCAGAGTGGTTCTTTCTGGTGTCCTATAGAGACAAACCTGTGCCCAGCTAACAAGCCTGGCTGTGATTCATGGGGCCAGGATTCCTCCCACACAAGGGGAGAGGCACACGGGGTCGGAGAGGGGGAGACAGAACACAGGCCTGGGAAGCAGCAAACAGAGATCTCAGGCAGTCCTTGCCCACTGAGCTGTCCCTTTTAACAGACATTTCCATTTCTAGAGTAAGAGAGTGTAGAGAAGAGAATAAGAGGAAGTTCATAGACTTAAAACTGGCAGTTTCTGAATCAAATGCTGAAATGGTGCAAAAGCTTTTTTATTTCCCACATGTTCCTCTCCTGCTTGAATACATAAGGTTTTGGGGGCAAGACCAAGATTTAAGAGATATGAGTGGGTCTTACTGGTATTGTTGGGATGTCTGTATGGGAAACACTGAAGGAAAAAGCCTTAAACCAGGAAGTGCTTCCCAGGTTGGAGGCTTAGACTTTGTTTTCTAGTTCTGGGTAATACGTGAATGTTCCCTCAGGCTTTTGATAGTGTTCACGATAAGGGATAATTTCAAGATTAATGAGTAACCTCTGCTTGAAGTTTCCCCCTGTGAAGTAACTGAGTTGTTGCTTCTGTCTGTAATTCTTCTGAGTTCTGTTCTTTCTGTCCCCTTCTGCTTTGCTGGAATATTGTACTAGTGAGAGGAGGGAAAAGGCACCAGAGCAAGGCCAAGGCTTGGTTGTTTTGCTGAAGAAAAGGGAGGTGAGGGCTCTGAGGCAGAAGGGAGGATGAGCTTTCTGCAGTTTGTGTATGGTCACCCCAAACACCTCGGACTGCAGGGGTGGCAGGAACCCGTGGATCAGAAGCGAGGAGGATGCCCAAGCTCTGGCCCCGGTGTCAGAGGCGCTGCAGCCGCCAGCTGGCCCAGAGCCTGTGCTGTGCCCACCCTCCTGCCGCAGAGCAGGAAGTCCAGCCCAGAAACCAAAGCTATTTCTGGGACTCCCAGATGGTGCCTTAGCTTAGGACTCTCACCTCATTGTTTTGGAGTAAGGTGTAACGAGTTGGTGAAGATATTTACGTGTTTCACATGCAGTGCAGTACAACAAACTACGAGTATGTTAAATACCCTGATCCTTTGGAAATAAAGAATTGATTTTGTTTTGCTGCCATCTGTAAAACCTTGAGAAATGCTGGCTGTGACCCACTGCTACGGTGACAAAAGAAAAGGTCTTGATGAAAGGATTGCTTAACCATTAAACAGAAGAAAGTAAATGCACTGGCTTCTAATTTCTGAACACATTATGCTGCACAGCGCTTTTACATTTGTAGTCTTTTCCATCACACTACATTTATCACATTTGAGGTGTGGTTTTAAAGACCACTCTGCAGAAAGTGTAATTTGTCCTCTGCTGCCTCAACATCCCACTAAACACTCATTATTTACAGAATTCTATAGGGTCTTTCTACAAAAACACTATCGATCTCTCATTATAGAGTGCCAGCACTTTGATTCATGATCTGAGCTGGAAATGTCTCAAATTAGTATATGATCCCCCCCATTATAACTTGCCATCTGTACATGGTGGCAGACTGGAAGATCATCAAAGAAGGAAAGTTTATGCTTTTCAAGACTGCTGCCTGAAACATTTTAATCAGAACAAGCGAAGGACTCGTATTTTGTATTTTTGTAGAAATATAAATTTCTTATGTGGTTGTTAGTGCTGATGTGGTCAAAACAGACACAGGTTATTTACAGAGAGTTTTAATGGAAGAAAGCTGCCAGTCTTCACTGAATGTCTTCATTTGTGTTCTCAGTTTGTTTTAACTTGCTTGAAATTTGTCACTGAAACCGTTTGAAGGAAACTAAACACTGACCAAAATGACATTTTTAATAGAAGATGGCTGATCAGCCTGAAGTTTTGAATTTTTTCCTGAGAAACCAGAAGCAGACACTTTGGGATGGGGCTGCTGAAAGAATAAATCAGTTTTAACTGAATTTTTTTCAGTCTAATTAGGAAAAAAAAAAGTCCACAAACCCAAAATGAGGCTGTGGAATGAGGAGGACAATGTGAGAGAAAAGGTTTATAATTCCTGTTTATATTTTCAGTGATGGTATCTTTGATTATGGGAATATCTGCAGAGTTTCTTACCATGGGGAACTACTTTTATACATGGAAAGATTCTTGGTCTGAGGATCACAAAATAGCTCTACAAATAGGGACCCCGCAGTCCCTGTGATGGTGATCACAGCATTGCTCAACCTTTTATAATTTTATTTTTTAAATTTTCCGCAGTATTTGGAACTATCAGTTGCTGGGTAGAATCTGATCTGTTTGGTGCTGGGTATTTGTTTAGGGTTTGGCTTTTCTCCCGACATTCTAGCAGGGGACTACCTGCTTCCACTGCATTTTTATGTGCTTTCATGCATTAATATATTTTTTTTTTTTTTTTTTAAAAAGTGCCTTCCTGCCATTTAATCAAGAGGAAGGAAAAATGAGAGAATGTGCAGATCTTTGAAAGGTCAGTGATCCCTCTGTGTAAAAAGTGATATTTCTGCTGTAATTTGGCCTCTCCATGGAGCAGCAAGGTGAGGATAATTTTATCCTCCTCAATATTCCCCATTTTAGTGGGCTTCTCACTGTTAGAGAGTGATTCCTGTTCTGAAAGACTTATAGTGAAGATAAGACTCTATTTTGTGCCATGGAAGAAAAGTCAGTGGGGCCCTGCAGGTGGTGAGAGAGTGGAGTCGTAATAACAACGTGTTTGTGCTGTGGGTCTGTGGAACAGGTTAAGGAAAGCAGTGATAGAAACCACAGTGAGCACCAAAGGATTTGGGAAAACCTTGAGGAACAGTGAAGACTCAAATTTAGAAAAGCTGAAGTTGTTCTTTTGTCTGGACATCCACAGATTTTCATTGGAGACCTTGAGATTTTTCAAACCTTTTAGAATATGAATGGGAAGGACAGGGTGTTTTATAGAAGATATGAACAACCTGCCTTTCACAAAACAAAAACAGATTCTTTGGACCAGTATAGGAATTGAGATTTTACAGACTGGAGGCTTTAAATAACAGATTTTGTGCCAAGACTATGAGAGGCTGTAGTGCTTTGCAAACTTTTGCAAAATAAGCTCAGAGCAGCTCACACTAAACTTTCCAAGCATGGGAGTCTTAGCTTGGGGTGTCTTTTATGCCTTCATAAATGCTTCAAACATAATTCCAGCTAAGGGTCATTTGAACCATTAAAAATTAATATAGTTCATTGTCGTGTACTGAAGTTAATTTTACACAGCTTTCTCATAAAACTCACAGTTCTGTGTTTCAATACATAAGATTTACCTTTTCCATAAAGAATTTTAGCACAAAGTTACCTCAATGCTCTCTTCAGCATTGCACAGACTCGTGATAATAGTAATCATTACATTATTTAATGCAAGGATATTTGCATTTCTTCTGTGCATTTTTGCATTACATTATGCTATATGTTTGCTATTATAAATAGCAGAGAACAGATGCATAATTAGTATTAACACTAATTAAGCAGTGCATATGTGCTGCTTTAAAGGAGCTGCAGCTCCATTTGCTGTGAAGGCTCCCTGACACTCTTTGATAGGTTTCCATCTTCGCTGGCTTTAGAATTCACACTGAAGGCTTTTGGTGGCAGTGGCTCTGCTGTAGAGGGTTGGGTTTAAGTTCTTAAAGGAATTTAACCATTTTTTCATCATAAAACAAGCCTTGTACAGATGAAAAGAGGGAAAATCTTAATTACTCTATTCTTCTTAGCTGCCATAGTGGGTTGAGGATCACCACTCTTAAGGAATTTTATCTAAGGTGTTTGAGGATGATCGGTAACTCTGAAGAGTGATCTGAAGACAAACTAACTAATTATTTGTAAACCAGCCAGACACTACATTGATGAATATTGCAGATAACCCTACAAGAATAAGATAAGTCAAAATGGTCATTGTCTAAAGTCAGTAGAGTTTGTATTGAATTCAGAATGTACGTGTTGAATTAAAAAGTGCATATCCACCCTGTCTCCTGAGAAAGAAAGACCTTAATGATCTGGATTTCCAGTAACTTGGGTTTCTCTTTACCTTTTCTCTACAAAGGTGTTGCAATAGCAGATGACTGCATTAAACTGTGACATGGAACCAAACCCATTTCTCACCCTAATGGTATAAATGAATTGTATTTTATTTCAGACATTTAGAATTCCTATATCTGCAGTACCGTCCTTGTGCCTCTGAGTGGATTTAGGGAAAACTCTCCTCTGGTGGGACCAACCAAACAGAGGAGCAGCTGCCAAGAGAGGCTGAGCCATCTCCTTTCGTGGAGGTTTCAAACCAGGACTGGGTAAACTCCGAGCAGCTGGACCTGACCATGGCTCTGCTCTGAGCACGAGCTTGGACTGGAGAATTTCCTCAGATCCCTCTCAACCTGAGTTACCCCTGGCCCTGGTTTGATTTCAGAGTTCTTACTTTACGAGATCTATTTGAAATCTGGTTTTTGAGCTTCTGTGAGTTACAGTTGTCCTTTAACTTGTGACCTCGCTGAAATCAGTGTAGGTCACGTGAAGCTGAGGAAGGTAAATCCATACACTGTTATTGCAAATTCACACAAATTAAAAAGGAAAAGATTCATTTTCTATGCCATCTCGGATGGATTATGTGTCTTATTTTAGCTATGTAGCCTTATTTTTAAAAATGTTTTTTCAAGTACAGTTAATAGGTTCAAAATGTTTAGTATCAATTGGATTATCCATGGTTTCCTATCCTCATTCTTGTTTTTGCAATAAAGTAGTGCATAAGCCTAAATTAGTGATGGTTGTTATTAATTCTCTCTTTAAATCCCTTGGCATCCTGTCTGCCCCCATTTAATAAAAGCTGCAATACTTGAACAGTAAATATTGTGTAAAAGTTTCATATTTGAAATGAATTTCCTTCAGGCAAATAACAGAAGAAAGATGATATTTTGCAGTGTTGTATATTAAAATAAATATACAGCTAGTTAGAATAGGAACATTTCCTTGGAAGAAAAGCCAAAGAATGTGAAACAGAGCTTTAATTTGATTAAACTTTGTGTGTTTTGAAATACATAACATTTACCAATGTTTATCTATCCTACTTTACATTCTGAGATGAGTTGCATCTGCCTCAGAGTTGTATTTATAATTTAGTATTGAACTTTCAGAATGGATCTCGCCAGTTCGTATATGTTTATGTGGATTATATTTCAGGAGGGTTTTGTATCCTGCACAGCAAAGCCATGGAGAGATGGGGGGAAAAACTGAATATCTGATTTCCAGAAAATTCTAGTTGTTCAATGCTTTGTTTTGCTTTCCTCCAAAAGTTGTATTTAACTTCTTTAATCCACTAGAGGAATAACCCAACAAAAATAAAAAAAAAGTGAGTTCAAGTAAAGTCAACACCTTGATGGCAGAGGGTTTACATTTTTATTATCCTCTTGCTCTGTCCTTCACACACCTGGAAACTTGGATTCACTCCGATGCTGTATTTAAAAAGTCCCCTCTGGAGTATAAAAGGCACTGGAGCAATCCCATCTTTGTAGAGAAATGAGCTTGAAAAGGAAATATCTGGCCTGCTCACAGGTACATTTAACAGCTTCCAGCTGTAATTCAGAAGCAGTTTTATAATCTTTTCAATTACCAGAGACTGGCCAAGAGTCCTGGATAAATTCTTTGGAAATACCTGTGTGGCAGAAATAGTTTACATTAAATCAGGCTATTAAAATCCTTCCCAAGTCTGCGCATAATTATTAACAAACAACTATTAAAGACTTGGTTTCTTTTGCACAGTTAGAAATTCCCTTTGGAATTAAAGGTTATTCTCAGCAACACTTTTTTGCTGTTTGTCAGACTGTGTGAATCTCTAAAGTGTACTTTTGGGCAGAGATTTTAATAACATTTCAAAATAATTTGAAGTGTTTCAAAGACATGAACATAACTGACCATAAAATTTTGTATTAACTTGACCTATTATGAATTTGTTGGCTACAGGGCTTGCTTCTCTTCCACATCTCTCCATCTCCATAAAGTAATGTGCACCTGGAAGGCATTCCAGCAAAATAAAAAAAAATAAGTATTTCTTGACGATGAATAGGCACCTGTTCAATCAAACCTTGTGATTGAAGTTGATTATTGGAATGGCAAGCTTTAATTATTGTAGAAAAGCATGATGGGCTTTACACCAAATTTACTTAATATTTCCGTTTATGACTCTCTTTTCAGTTGTTTATGAAGGTAGAATCATTCAAACGTAATTCATGTTGTGTAAGAGTGTTCTTGCAAATACATCCCAAATACTAGAATCTCATTCACATTTCTGAATATTACTAGGAAAAAAAAAAGAATTTTTTTAGCTGAAGACACTAAGTTAGCTCACTACTGAAAAATCCAATATGAAAATGCTGTTTAACTAGGGCCTTCATATCAGTTCTTGCCATCTGAACTTGTAATTACACAAGGACTTTATATGATATAATACTTATCTTTATCTATTTTGTGCATTAATTTTCTGGTTCAATCAGTCCTGTAATTTGTAGTCCATGATCCTATGGCAATATTATTCTCCTGCCTCCGGAGCAAGAACCTGCAGTGGTTTGGGGCAGGGAGGTGCAGGACGCTGCCCAAATTCCTCATTTCTGGTCACTGCTGGGAGCTCTTACGGCCAGTACGTCCTTGTGCCTGCAAAGAGGGCACTGGAGCAAAAGGAATCCGCCAGCCCTGCCCAGCTGTGGGTTGCCTGCACGTGGCCCTGTTATTGAGATTATTGAGATTAATGTCCCCACAGGTCCCCCTGCCCTTTATTTGCTCGTTCAGCTCCCTCTGCAGTGCCCTGGGAGAGGCAGTGGCGAGTGTAGCTGGAGTGTTCTCTTCAAGGGCAAACTTTTTGTCATTCCTGGGGTCCCACCCTGCGTGTGCAGAGTTCCTGGGAGAGCTGGAGGGGTGTTTTTAATGCCATTAGGTTATTTTCTCAGTGTACCCACCTGGGCTGCAGGTAGATGGAGAGAGGATGAGTTGTGTTTGTGGCTTTGTTCCCTTATCCCCTCAGCCCGGCTGTGCTGTCCCTGCACACTGGAGGAGCAGCAGAGCTAAAGTAGAAAATATTTCTTCTGCTGCATCATTTCCTCCAGTGGTACCAGGTCTTTTGGAAGTGACATATTTCCACAGGAGAAATCTCCATCTCACATCCACAGAAACTGTAGATGTGTAGTTTAGGAAGGTGAGCACAGTTAGTCCCACTCTCAGTGACCACCCTGGGTTGTATCAGAGGCAATAAATAATTTTATTGAGGAAAGAAACTTACTTCGTTCTGCATTTTCTATTTATTGAGGCTGAGAGGTATTTTTCACTAATAATTTCTAGAACATTTAGTAAGAGAAAACAAATAGCTTTTCCCTCATTTTTCAAGGCTGGAGGGAAGAGAAGCTAAGCTTGAACCCAGATGACCCTTCCTGAGTTCAGTAAATACAGAACATTATTAAAATGCTCTAAATGAATATGTGCATGTGTTTGTTTACTGATTGCACTGAAGAGATAAACAGCTTTCACTCAGAGAAACGCGTCACATTAAATGTGTGCACTAGGAAGAAGTGTTATCTAGAAAGTGCCATTCTCACTGTACTAGGAAAGGGTTTACAAGTCAGAAATTCAATTTCTCAGGGATTTTTTTTTCTGTTTGTTTGTTTTAAAGAAAACCACTGACAAATTTGCACAGGAAAGCCAGAAAATAAGCCAGAATTCTTCTTTCATTTATTCAATTTCCTTCCTTTTAAAGCAAAACTTTTGGCATGTACTTGAAAACTGTAGTTTTTAATGAAGAGATGAGGTTACACTGGGCTGGGTGGTAACTACTGAGAGAAACCCAGGAACAGAAACCTTCTGTCTTTCAGCCTCGTTGTTTTTTGCCATAACACACATTACCTTACCCACCCCATGCCTGGTGTCACACCTGCCTGTTCAGCAGAGCCCTGGATTTTGGAGTAGACACGCAGAATGTGCAGGAACCTGGGGGATTAATCAGGTTTTCAGATGTTTATTTTGGGTACTAAGCGTGGCACCAGTGTCAGTACCAGTACCAGGGCCATCCTTACAGCCCTGCCCTGGGCAGGCAGAGCTCTCTCCCACTGCAGGGAGGCCCCGGGGATTTTGGGTCTGCACAACCACCAGCAGCTCTGCTTTAGGGCGCTCACACGGAGAACCCCCAAAACACAACCTTAAAAAACTTTAAGCAAACTAACACAGGGGATTATCTTTGCCAAATGTGATTTACCGCCAAAATATTATTCCTGCTGTTGATCAGCTTTGCTGATTTACGAATAAGTGCTGAGATCTCCATTCCAAATTTCTGATTTATAGAACGTGACTTACGGGACGAGCGACTGATTTATCTTCGTGGAGCTGTGTCACTGCTGTGTCAGTGCTGTGATTACAAACTCCTGGTTTCAGAGATTTACAACTCACCTATAAAAATTTTTTCTAATTGAAGCTGTTTTCTCTCAATTGCTTGGTCGTATTTGGAGGCCTGAGGAAGGCAGAACAAGAGTGGCTTTAGCGTGGGTCCGATTCTGCACATGACATTGAGAATATTTTGAGTTTAAAATGTTGAAGATGCTTAAAAAATGACATTGCAGAAGTTTTCCTGCCTCTGCTGTTGTTTCTCCAGAGAGACAGTGATTAGCCTAGACCAAAGTCCAGCAAGTGATTTTTATTCATGAATGTCTTTATGAATTCTCTGCAAATGCAGCCCTAATCAACCCTGAGAAGTGCTTAATTTGCACAAAAAGCAAATTATTATCTTGCACTGCCAAACATTTGTTTCTGCATTAAGCTCATTTCAGTTTATTCCATGTGTGCCTCCGTGTCTCTGCAGAATTCCATCTGTGCTCCAAAAGTTTCGGAGGCAGCTCTGAGGTGATGGCACTGGGCAGGCTCTGGGCTGGGTATTCCTTCCCAGCTCTTTACAAAAACCTGGACAGCAGGCAGCAGCAAATGCAACCCTGGATAAAATTTTTAAGGGGGCATCTGGCTTTGTATTTCATGTCTGTGTGGTTGTAAATCTGGAAATTAATTATTATATTAGAACTCTAATCCTAGATACTGGTGGGTAGAGACCAGACCGTCTGGCCAAACTGATGAAAAAACTTTACAGTGCTGTTTGTGGAGAAAAAAACCCAAGACAACAACAACCAAATCCCAGCCCTTCCTTCTGCTCCTGCTTTCTCCCAAAGAGTAATTGTGAGAAGGTGCTAAAAGTCTTGTGTAGGGCAAACATGAGAATATATTAAAGTGTCTCCTAGAAAATGTGGACCTCCCTCTCTAATTTCTCTTAGTGGCTTGGCAAGGATACAGATGGAGCGAAGTCATTAGAGGAATGGAGTAGTTTAATGACCTGCATTTAAAAGAAGTTTAATGAAGTTCGTTGTTTGCTTTTGTATCTCGCTGAAAAAAGTTGAGAAAGAACTGTAGGAATTGTTCTTCGTTTAGTTAATTCTATTTCTTTTTATAATATTCAGCTAGTAAGGGAGGCAATTCATTCTGTTAGATTTTGAGGGGAGGCAGTTACAGGAATGGAGATCCAAATAAGAGAATACATTAAAATAATTATTACTCTTGTGGATTTGGCATGCCCACTTGCTGGAGGCAGGGAGGCCAGCAGATTGCTTCAGGTGACATCAATAAACCCAAGAACACGTTTGTTCCTGGCAGCACGGGCAGGGAGGAGGTGCCACGGTGCCATGGGAGGCTCAGGACGATGACATTTTTGTTGTTGAGATCATTAACCTGGTAAAACGAATTAACGGATTGAAACATGCTGGGAAAACTTTAGCTCAACTCTCAGAAAAGGAAAATGCCCCAAAAGAATGTTAAGTGTTAGGAGGTATCAGAAAATTTATTTTTGGGTTTTTTGAAATTTTTGATAGACTTTTGGAATTAAAAGCTTGCTGCAGTAGCAGAAATGCTTTGTTTGTTTTGTTTTTTAAATCCCAAACTACTGTGATTTCTTAAAATATTTTTAGAAGCTATTGGCTATCCTTTCAAACCCCAAAATGGAAACTGTGTCATATTTTGTGTGTGCCACAGGAAATCCTCCTGAAAGGTGGTTGTGACACTTGGCTGATTTCTTGTGTGTAGGAGTGAACAAGGTTGTCTTTGCATCTCGCCAAAGAAAAGCCATTGGGCTTGGGCAAGAGTCAGGAAAAAAGGCAAAACTTTCAAATTGTTACCACTGCAATTCTTTCAGCTTTGGGAGTACTGGAGTTCACTGCTCTGGGATGCTGCTGGTGTGTGAAAAAGTGGGCTGGAGTTCCTTTGCCTGTTTCTTCCATCTGTGGAGCACACTGGTTATAGTGAGCTAACACACTGCTTTGGGGTTAATTACTCATTAAATAACGAACTGTTTGTGGACAGAAAGTCTTATATAGAAGGAAATTATTACCATTTCCTAATAAGCTTGTAAATGTTTTGCCAAGAGCGAGTACCTGGTGCTCACCTCTCAGAGAGGCTGGTTCAGCAGCCAAGTTAATGTCAAGCCAAGGTACAATAGCACATTCTTCCTTTTATCCTTAGGAAACAATGCCATTTCCTCAGAATTCCTCATTCTCTGTGGGGGTTGTTGCTATTTTTTATCCCCCAGACAGAACCTGAATATGTCTTCTGTGGTCATTTTTTACGAGGGTTTAACGTCGCTTTCTGAAAGGTGCTTAATAACAAGTGCTTTGTGCCAGGACTGGTTGGATGGTACAGAGGTGTCACTCTGAAAGATGTGCGCTGTCATTTTAAGAGCCACTCAAGGAGGCTGGAATGATTATTGCCAGATGCAGTGAAATCAATGCAGAGAAGCATTTTGCATTTCATACTTTATTTAGATTGATCACAGTGGGCTTCATGGAATCCTGCTCTGTGCCATAGAATTGTCTTTCGCTGGAGCTTGTCAGCCAGGCAGACAAATCACTTGAAAATGTGAGGCTTTGGGAATCTCTCTTCATTTAATGATTTACGCAGAAATCATTTGGGATTGTTAGCAAGGTTTTCAGCACTCTTTCCCAGAGTTTCCTCGCTAGCCAGAGTGAAATGTAACCATCCCTTTCCAGAGGCACTCTCTGAAAGATTGATTGCTGTACTCAAAGCAATACCACTCATGAAATGAACCTCTGGATGAAGCTCACAAATTCAGAGTTTTCTCATTCTATTTTAGTAATGAAAAATACTCTTCTTGAATGTTTATAGTGGAGGTCACAAAAATGACAGATGTAATAAAGTCTATTAATAAAGAATCAAATATGTAGCAACATTTTGACATCTATTTTTGGTTTGATCTCCATATTGTAATGAAGTACCTGCTTGGGTTATGTCACCCAATTAAAACTGAGATTTTGTCCGACTTTGAACCCATTTGTCAGCGACATCAAAATTCTTTTTTTTAATCAAAAGAAAGTCACATCCGTGGAGAGGTGAGTTAGAAGAATATTCTATAACCGTATAAGAGTTAATCATTATTCTAAATCCTTGACTTCCCACTTCACTCCATACAGGTTTTTCTGATTCCTTTTGTACTTCCCACAGTCCCTGACCATGTGGATAGCAGAGCCACTGGAAAGGGGTGGTACTGCTCTATTTGAAGTTCGAGTTAATTGCAAAAGGATAATTATTTTTAGCATTGTCATTATCATTTTGCTCTGTGCTTTAAGAGTTTGCAGCTAACAGGGGCAGGGTAGGTGAAACAGCACTGGAAAGCCAATATTTTTTCCCCATCCCACTGTTAATAAAAAACCTTCTTAAAGTACACAGTAATCCATTGTAAATGGATTGTAAATTGTAATTGGTTATCTGAAAATCCACTACAAATGACATTTACTTGTAGGTTTATAATACTTTGTGATGTTTATTCCACTAATCACAGAGTGTCACTAATCTGAGTGATTTTAGATTTGATAATAAATTGTTAATACCATAGCAGACTGTGCTTGATAAGACATCTCTGCCAGTACATTAAGGGGATTATTTTCCTTAAACACAAATCATTGGAATCACAAGATGAGCTGTCTTTAGAAGAAGACAGGATTTTGAGTTTCTCAGCTGCTGATGGTGGTTCCCCAGGGGAAAACCACGGGGAAAATAGAAGGTTTATTGGTTTGGTTTTTTTCCTGTTTTAATTGTATAGCCATCAGTTCAGGTCAAAATTGCCCCTGGTCTGTTTGGTGGAAATAATTTTTCAGTTTTCACGTTCTTGTGTTTGTAGGTTTTGCATCTACTCTGTAATCAACAATTCACAGCTGAATCTACATTTTGTTAAAGCAGAGAAGTTGCCCCTGCCATTTATGAAAAGTTCCTACCAGAAGCGCAAATCTGGAAAACCTAAACATCACCAATGCAGTTTTGTCATGAACATACAAAATATTTGTAGGTTTGTAAGGCATAGTAGGTTACATGAATCAATTTTTCTTGTAAGAACCCTTCTTTGTAAGGAAATTTGGTGCAGCTTTGTAACATTTGAGACGAGTTGTCATGGAAATGCAAAGCTCAGTGATGTTTTTCAATGGTGCTGATTGGTTCGGAGAAAATATTTTGACACCATGTTATTTTCAACTTGAAAACTTGGTTAAAAAACAACATTGTTGTGTAAAGTCAAGAGCATAACACAGGAGAGGCAGTCTAACGCAGCTGTCGTGATAATTTATTACCTTACTGAGTTTTAAAATGGATTGTTGTTGCTATGGCATCAGATAACAGGAAAAGCCACCATGACGGCTGGAGCTGTCCAGCAAAACAACAGCACTTGTTTATTTTGATGGAAGAACTCTTTTACATTTACCCCACATTTTATATCCAGCATTTCATGTTGTGTTGGTCCTCTGTGCACCGTGCTAAAATAAAGGTGAGGGAAAGCGGTTATTCCAATTTAGGTTTTTTTATCCAACAACTTCTCACGTGATCCATCCCATAATTTTACTCCAGTTGCTTAACAGACACAGTAAGAATGTTTAAATGAGTGAACTTCTCCTCTTCCTTGTCAAAATGCAATAAAGTCGTGTAAAGTGTTTGGCTTGCTGTGTCTGCTCACTTAGAATATCCCGAGCTGGAAGGGACCCACGAGGATCACTGCAGTCCAGCTCCTGGCCTGGAGCTCTTTGCAGCTCTTCCCCATTTTTGTCCCCCAGTATTTTGCAGTTGATGTAAATGACTGACCCAATAAAATCATTTTGAATTAAAGTAGGTAGAAACTGTGCTGAGATTCATAGAGCTTGAAATTTGACTGTGGTCCGATAAAGCCCAGGCACTTATTGCAAGCTTTTTTTTCCCCTTTTGTAAATACAGCATAAATATCTGGAAATTAGTAGGAGCTAAAACTCCGTGTTGTCTGCAGAGAAGGGAGATAGAACATTTCCCATTCTCACCCTGCAAGGCTTTAATCATCAGGCTAAAAGCAGCAATACACAAGTTAGCCATGAGGTTATTTTGATTTGATTTTGAGAATTTGGTGTAGAAATTTGGTAATGTGGCATTTTACATAGTAAATAAGTTAGGGTTGTTCCTGTCTCCCATCTGGGAGGGCTGCAGCACAGCCGAAGGAGGATTCAGGTGATGGTTTTTGGCAGAGCTTAGACAGGAGGTGAGGTGTGTGGCTGCCTTACCCACAGGCTCAGGACTGGCCCCTGAAGAGAGCTGGCATTCTATACAAGAATCTACAGAATATCTTTTATCTATTCTATACAAGTATGCCAAAAATAAACCCAATTCTCAAAGCCTTGTCCCTCTCAGTTAAAAAGAAAGGTGTGGCACCCCCACGTGTGGTGAATCAGTTTCTGTGTGTGGAAGGTGCCCCTTTGAGGCCTCTTGTACACCAATCGTTTTCCAAAATGTTTTCAGACCCTCTCTGGATCCCTTGGAAGATGAAGGACAGGGCAGTTTGTATTTTTCCTAAAAACTCGTAGTAAGAAGAAATATATCTTTAGATGCAAAGGCCTTCACTCAGAAGTGCATTGGCTGTGAGAGAAGAGAAGGGGAAATGTTTGATACAATTTGGTATTTTCACAATAGCCCGGTTATCCATGAGGATTCCTCCACCCTCTCAGTTGTGATTTGCCATGCAGAGGAGGAAAGAGCAGTGTTTGGGGGCTGTTTCACTATTTGTAAGAACTAAAATTCTTGACCTCTCATGGCTACACAAGCCCAGATGAAGCTGCCTAATCTGGTGTGGAAATGATGTTATTAACCCTCCAACCTGAATTCTTCACCCGCACTGCACCTGTGACATGTTATTAATGTCCTGTCTTGTAATGTAAAATACTGCCAGGTTGGGAACCTCTGTTCCTTCAGATCAGTTCTTTTGAGGTTTTCTTCTGATCTTTGTGTGATTCTGTCATGCTGTGATATGGAATTATGAGACTAACAACTTTAAAACTAAGCTTTTGGCTTACTCTTAAATTTGTACAATGAAGAAGCAGAAGGAATGCAGAAGGTTAAATAAAAATTCTAAGTAGATCCTACTCCAGCTTAATAATATCTTTTTTATTATTATACATTATTCTTATGGACTAAAAGTAAAAAAAAAATAGACCTGATTTGGGTTAGAAATATCAGGAAAGTTATCTAGGAATGAATAAAGATAAACCTTTGATAATTTTGCCCTGCAAACTTCAGCTGCACTTTAGTACATCTGGATTTCAATTCATCCCTCATACAAGCAGCTGAAAATAGATTTCATTTTAGGGTTGTGTACCAGCTCACATCAAGACTTTGTCTCATGAGTAAACTTTAAGCACTACAAAAGATTGTATATAACAGATTGCAGTGTCTGCAAGGGACACAAGACTTCAGCCTCAGCCACATTTTGCAGTGAAGCAGTTGTAATGAATACATGTATAGAAAATACAGTAAGGAAGAGTAAAATATTCCAGCTACACAGGAGAAACTCTACACAGCAGCAGCCCAGATAAAGATTTGCAGCTCAGGCTTCACCAGCAAGGGCTCTTGTCTTGTCTCTGACCTCCCAGGTTGTCCTCTCTGGATTTGTTTTTCACGTGGAGAATGTTTGACAGGACTGGAAAGTAGTAAATATCCCCTTTCTTTATGTACTGTAGGATAATAAAAGGAAATTTAATGAAAACTTCAGTATTTTATAATCTCTGAAAGGGACCAAACTTCACTGGGTGGGCAGGCCCTGGCACAGGGTGCCCAGAGCAGCTGTGGCTGCCCCTGGATCCCTGGCAGTGCCCAAGGCCAGGCTGGATGGGGTTGGAGCAGCCTGGGACAGTGGGAGATGTCCCTGCCGTGGCAGGGGATGGAATGAGATGAAATTTATGGTCCCTTCCAACCCATTCTATGATTCTACTAATAAAACCAACACACCTCTTTATGACTTTAATAGTGAAAAACATTTGGATGCATAAGCCTTTTTATTTTCCTTTTACAGAAACATTAAAAAAAAAAAATATCCAGGCATTCTATGAAGCAATTAGCTAAAAAAAAAATCCCTTAAGGCATTTTTGTCATGAATATCGTGGTTATAATACTAATATTTGGTTGCAATTTTTTAGCAGTTTTATGTAGAACTGTTCCAGCTGTTAATCACACCTTACCTATAGAATGTATTAAGGAAATAAAATCTGCTGCAATAGCAAAACTTTCTGTGTCTCCAAATTCAGGTCACTAAAGAAAAGGAAAACCCCAGCTGATGCACTAAAGGTGGAATGAGCACTCAGGAAGCAGTTTGCTCCTAGTGAGGCTTCTGGGGCTTGACAAGAGCCTCGATGAGCCCGCGAGGGGCTGGAAGCTCTGGGGGTGAGGGTGCTGGGTGGGGAAGGAAGCCTGAGGGAGACGGTGACGTTTGTGTCCTGAGCTGGGAGCTCTGCTCGTGGAGAGCACTCCTGGGAAATGCAAACACTGGATTGCTGCTCCCGAAGGAAGAAAATAGATCTCAATAGTCCTGCACTGCCTTCAGTGCAAACATCTGGAGAACTTCTCTCTCATGGGAAATCCAGTAATTTCTACGGTGCTTGACTTTCTACCTTTTTGGCTCTGTTTTATTGTTTCCTCCTCATCTTTACTGTGGGGTTTCTTCATTGGTTTTTTGTTGTTGTTGGATTTTTTCCCCTTGAAGTTTGCAATCTGCTCTGCATTAAAGAACTCCTGGGAAATGTGAAATTTTCAAAAGTACCGAGGAAGGTCCTCCTAAAAAACATCCTTGTGAGAAAAGTAAATTGATAGTTTGCAGGAAATGCACTTTAAATTAAAATTTCTCTGACATTTTTAGATGTGAAAAAATGAAGTTAAGTTACTCTTGTCAGCTGTTATGGTTTAAAAATATTTTTTTAAAATTTTGCATGGTTCTAAAATGAATTCTGGTATAGCCCAGTATATATCAAGGAAAAAGGATGGAGAGACAAGGATGAGGTGACGTATTCTGCATGGAAATAGTGGGTGCAGACTTACATTTCTGTAACTACAATTAAATTCAGGTTTTGGTTTTCATAGAAGGCAGCTCACTAAGTTAAAAATAGAAAAAATAAAAATGTTCTTTAAAAGTGTTATCAAATGAATTAAAACTCTAGCAAATGGAACCATTTCTTGAATAAATATGTGTTCTTCTATGAATACCAAGATATCTCAGTTACATCCCATTTTGAATGTCAAATTTATGCCAATATTATTTAGTAAAACCCATGTTTGATAGTTGAGACTGATTCTTTATGGGACTGATTCCAGCTCTTCTATATGATCCATGAAATTGATGGAGTGAGAACTGTCACCACTAATATTTTAACCTGTTGGGAGAGGGGGGAAGGATTATTCTTTCACAACCTGCTGCAAAGACTTCAGCATTGAGAACTGAAAGCACAGAAAATTTGTTAATCTTAGCTCAAGTCAAATAATGTACATATTTTTCAAAGTTTCATCCTGTAGAGTCTCAATGCCAGTCTTGACAGTCCCAGATGTCATTATGGCAAACTCCATCGATATAAGTAATTTTTTTCTGCTCCTCTGTATTTTACTAATTCCCTCTCTCGCTATTTTTTGTGATTAAGGTTCTGCAATTAAAATTTACAACCATGGTTTTCTGTGAAGTTTCCTCCTATTCCCATGAACTGAAAAGAAAAAAAAAAAAGTGAAATTCTCATCATAAAAACGAGCAATAACAGCGTAATTAGTGCTTGGTACCATAATTGCAAGGCATATTAGAACTGCGCTTGATGGCATTGTATTATTAATTTGTACACATTAAAAGCTGGAAGACCAAGCCAATAAGCTTAAATAATGGTTCTGCTGAAGCTTCTCAAGCTTCAACCTGTCTCGGGCAGGTTGCTTGGGGTATTTTTAGCACACACTGGTGACATCCCTGAGCTTGTGCAGAGAACTTGGAGGTGCAGCTCATCAGCTTGGCTCCACACTCCTCTCTCTACTGCTTTTGTGAGCAGAGCTAATGTGCTTTTATCCCTTGGGAATGTGCTCTCTGTGTGCTTTGTTTCCATACCTTTGAAATGGGGAATATTAGAACATGTGGAGTGCTGGGAGTCCCATCATTTATTTTGGAAACCACATCAAACATGGAAATGGTCTCAGGCTGAGCATTGAGTAATACGCGGGGTGAGGTCCCCACTGCATTAAAAAAAAAAATGATTAGCAGGTGATAATCTTGCACAATATGAGCAGCCCAAGGTAGAGACTTTTATTTCTCAAATTAAAATCTTATTTAGGTACAGATAAAAATGAATACTGGCCGCAAGGGTGAATGAGTTATTTGGGTGGTAAAAATGGACAAATGTGATCATCAGGGGTTTTAGCAGTGCTGAGAAGTTTACAGTTGTTTTGTGTAGTTGTTCTCTCTTTTACTGAGATGCTAAATTGGAAAAAAATTACATAAAAGAGAGACATCTCTCATAAAGCTTTCACCATTTTTATGTCATTTCCTATTGACATAAGAATGTGTTTGGTTTTTCAGAAGCAGTGACCTAAAATGAAAGGCAGAGTGCTGTGTCCTGCCACTTTGGCCTCTCACACTGACCATTCCATCTCCAGGGCTCGGCAAAGGGAGCTAAAACTGAAATTATCTGTCCAAAGAGAAAAAACTGACTTGGAGGCTTTAGATTTCTTTTGTCATTGACTTTCTTGTATCTATATATTTTTGTCCTGGAATTATTTTAGTATTCTACCTTCTGTAGGTTATGCTTGTTACAAAGCTTTCCTTTCCTTGGGAAACACTGAAGTGAGAGCAGCCAGCATCCCAATGATCAGAGCACTCGTTTGGGTGTCACCCATTTGTCACCATCTCTAAGTCCCCAGCAGAAATCAAGCACTGTAACAAGCCCCACCAATTTTCCTTCTCCGTTGCAGAGGATTCTTCTAACTTATAATGTCTTTATATTTCTTTATCTTTTACCCCACTATATCCAACCGAAACCCATTGGGAAATTTTGCTCCTGGCAATATTTATGATTGTGAGTATTTAAACACAGGTCTTGTATATTTGGAGCATTAATGAACAGTTCTCAAATTCAATCTACATGAAAAAGTAATTATATGGGTCACTGATTAGGGAGTCTCCCCGGCAAAGTTGAAAATTGTCTTGAAAAAGGTGATTTAATCACCAAGCCTTTGCAGCCAACACAATGCCCTTATAAATAGTGTTCTGCAGTGGTGAGAGCTCAGGCCTGAGCAAATTGAAATCTCAGCTGTCTTATCCAAGATGATTAGACTTGACAAAATCAGTCACCCAGGGATATTTTAGAGTACTGCCATGGTGGAATTTAAGGGAAGGTTCTTCTACTGTAGAAGATTTGTGAGCTGATGAGAGTTAGAAAATGATGTTCTCTGTAGTTGGAACATGAAATGTCGGTTTAAAATAGGAATTACGAGACTATGGGCTGACAACAGCAAAATAATTACAGCTGCCTCACCTCTGCTGCAGTGGTGGCAGTCCTGGTGGGAACTGGTGTCAGCAAGGGCTAAAGCTGCTTCTGGAAGCTGCAGGAGTTTTCTTAGTGACAACACTCCCTGTCCCTGCCTCTCTCATGCCCCAAGTGGAGGCCTTCCAGAATTCCCTTCTGTGGCTTTTTTGAATTCACTACATCTTTTGCCAGGTATGAATGACTCACGGTTTTGGAACACAGTCACTCTACTCTGCATTTTATCCTGTTGAAACACCTAAAAGAGTGTCTGGGAACACAGTGTGATTCTTATCGCTGCCTGCCTCTGAAATTTCATTTTAAATTTTCAGTGATCTGCAGTATTAGTGATGAATCTTGACTCCACAGAACCATAAAACACCCAAAACCTCCCAGGGCTCTTACACCCCAAACACAGAGATGGTAAGGAGGGCTCTGGGAGCAGCTGACAGCAAAAGACAATTCCTTAAGCAGCCTGATACCCCGCGGGGCTGATCCCTGCGTGCTGCTGGACTGCAGTCCCCTGGCACTGTCGGGATCCACATCTAAGGACCCACATCCCTGCCAAAATGCCCCTTTACAGAGAACTCAGCTCGCTGAGCAGCCCCTGTTGCTGACACAGCTTTTCACCTCTTACACAAGAGAATGGAACAAGCCTGGAACAGCTCCTGAATTATGCATCTCCCATGGATGAGTCACATTCTGCTCTGGAACTGTGCAGATGGCTGCCAGATCCCCCACTGGAAAACGGGAGATTCTGCACTGCTTTGCTTCCTGCAGAGTAAAACAAAGCATAACTAGAGTGGCAGGCAAGCCTGGAGTACTGTGAAATTTATTCTGCTCTGATGCAGTATATTTACCTCATCCCTGCATTAACGAGAGAAGTTATAGGGGAACAATTCTGCCTGCTTCAAGCCTTTTCATTCGGGCAGATTAGGAAAAAAGGCTTTAGTGGATCTTGATTCAAGCCTAGCAATCTTCAACCAAGAATTCTGTTCTGATTCCCAGATGCACGGATATATAAAATTGGTTGTGGTGGTGCAAGTGATACAAGCAGCTTTATGGTGCTGGTGACAGCTCACAGATTGCACACAAAGCCCCAACACACTCCCATGTATATGCAATTAAATGGAATGTGAAATACAAATTGATCTGTGCCTCCTTTCCTTATCACAACAGTCCATCAGAGCACAGTAAATGCATTGGAATAATGGAAAATCCACTTGCTCTTTTCTGTGCCATCTCTTTCAGATAATGTCTGTGAAATTCCTGAGGAATGTTTTTGCAGTGCAGCTGTTTGCTTGGCTTTATGCAGGCAATTTGCAGAGATCTTTTCAGATATCCACCCTCTAAACAGAACCTTTCTGGAAGTGGAACTAAAAGGAAGAATGTAACAAATACTTTTTAATCTATGAGTCTGGAGTGTTCTACATCTTAAGATTGTAGAAAATTGGTGAGGTTTTTTTTTTCAGTCTTTTGGTTTTTTTCACCTTTTTCTTCCCTGAAATGTTTTCAGCTCTCACAGAACAGTGACATCCAGAGGCAGGTTGATGATCACATGTCTGAATTTAGTTAATAATGATATTTTTCTGCTTAATGTACTTGTAGCATATTTTATAGAAGGGGATAAATAATCACAGAGAAGTTAACCACACTTAAGTACACAGTAATTTATTTCAGATGCTTCTGCTAAAGTACATCAGATTCAGACATGTTCAGGGCACCCATAAATCCAGAGAAATGAAGAAACACATGGATGCTTTATACTCAAGTTGCTAGAATCTCAAGGAATTAAATATTAGCGACCTTTCAGACAGAAGGAAGTGGTTTAGCTGTGCTGTGGTCAGTAGTCAGTTGTGCTGTCTGCCAGGGATGATACCAGGTAGCCATTCTTGGCCTGGTGGGCCATGAAATGCAGCAGCCCGCAGGAAGAAGGGGAAGGAAACTGCTTCAGAAGATCCCCCAAATGCTGCTGAGTCAATGGAACTGAAATCTGCCCCATTTCCCTCAGCACAAAGGAAGCCTTCTGTGCACAGAATATAGATTACCATGTCTTGCTGGCTTTGGATTTATGGGTACATGAGACAGAGATGAGTCTCTCTGGCGCCGTGATCCTTTACTGAGCCATTCTCCCTCTTGGGATCCAAATCCTCACCTTCCCCCTCCTTCCCGTGCCATCCTACCTCTGTTTCCATGCTGTGTCTGTTACCACATCAATATCCCACAGCAGGGACAGTTCGTGCATGAAGATGAGCTCACTGCTGTATTTTGGGTAAAATATTGCCTCTGTTTCCCTTCCTTATTGGCACATCCATAGTTTCTTGTTTGGAATTTGCCCAGGAGATACGCTGAGTAAGCACTGGGGAAGGTGTGCTGGTATTGACTGATTCTCCCAGGAGACCAGCTCTTCATCCTTGATGGGATGGATTTTTTTGATGTTGGATTTAGAGCAAGTCCATCTGTTTATGACAGCCTGTCCATCGTGTTACAGCATCTGCTATGAAAAAAATTCATAGTGGTTTGGCTTAAAACAAACAAAAGTATGAAAACTCTCAACAACAAAAAGTTATTTGATGGGCGAGTGTCAGAAGTAATTATACTGAGTGAAAGCTGAAAAACCACAACCAAACAAATAAACTTGTAGAACTAATGTGGCTATTAGAATGAGCGTGTTTATGCCCAGATGAACAGCTGTCCAAAGAATTCAGCTGGATTTATGAACAGCACATGAATTTACTGACAGCTGCTAATCCTGTTAAGCGCAGCAAACCTACAGGCAAAGGATATCACAGCAACAGTGGTTTTAGGGAAAGGTGAAACAAACCCCATTTCTGGCCAGAGATGGTGCAGGTGTACGTGTGCACAGGCAGGGATGAGGGGAGAGGGCGAGGCAGAGCACTTTTGGCAGATGTGCTCTCAAAATAACTAAAGTGCTTTCAGAGCAGGAGGAAGACTGAGGTAGGTAAGACATGAGACGGCAAACTTTTCCTAATGAATGAACAAAAAGTAGACAAGAAGTAGGATGGTCTGCAGTAGTTGTTCCCCTCCAGCAAGCTCGAGGCGTATTTAAGGCACTTAAGGCCACATTGACTTAGAAAATAACATTACTTTGTTATATGGTCTTATGAACTAACTTGGCTCCTTGCAGAACTTCCAGAGCTTTTGATCTGCTTTTTTCCTTCTTCTCATGTACTTCTGCTAAAGTAGAAAAAGGGGCAGAATCGAAATGCATAAATGCATGGCTTTTATGTGAACTGCATCCCTAATGACTTCCTTTTGTACTTGTATAAATTTAAGCTACTCTGACCGAGTTGTTTTTATTAAATCCAGCCCTCTGAGTCTTTATGATGCCTGGAGTGAGTTCAGCAGGACTAACTTTCCAAATGTAAATGCAGTGGGAGGTTAAAAACTTGCAGTGGAATAATTTAAGGAGTGCATGAAGTTGCTATTGCAGTGTTTTTTCCATGGACCCTTTCCTGGTCTGATCCCTGGAAGATGTGCTACAAGAGGAGGATAACATTTACATGGCTGCACGTTTAAATTGGGTGGAGGGAAACTGAGCTTCAGGAAAAAAATCAGTGAAAATACAGATCAATGTATTAATCCTCTAATAGGGGCAATGAAGAGATGGTTTGACCTCAGATGTAAATCATCTGATGAACTGATCCAGAAAAGGCCTTCTGTCAGATGCTATTTAAATTAGAAGTGGTGTCAGTACAGCACATAGGATTGGTGCAATATCAGGAACAATCGTGTTTAGCAGGGTTGCTAGGCACTGAAAGATAACAGTAGTCACTGAATTTATTCACAAGCCACTTGTTTGTGGGGCTTTTTTAACCTGTATTTCTAAATAACTTAAAGCTCCATCAGTGACCTGGCATGGTATTAAAATTACAGGTACATTTCTACTTATATTTGAGTACCTCATTCAAATAATTTCTTCTCTGGTTTACCTGTTGCTGCTAATTCATCAGGAATACAAGAATTCCACGCAGTTTTTATTTTGTTACCCAGTTGGAGGTAACAACCTCTGTGTCACATCACAGAAACGAGACATGCTTGTGTTTTCTCAGTGCCTTTCCATAATTCCTTCTTACAGACTGTAGTCTCTTGCTTTTTCATGACAAGAGCATAAATAAATATATCTGTCTTTAAAATGAGAAGGTGATGGTTTGAAAAGATGAAACCTTATGGTATTTCAATTTGTAGGGCTCTTTTAATTAAATTAAAACCCATCTGATAGGAAAAAAAAGACTTCATTTTCTCTTTCCGGTAGGTGCATGGAATTTGGATGGTGTGCTTTTGTGGAATACAAGCAGGTGAATCCAAGGCCTGAGCACACAGAAGGGCTGCTTCTCACTTTGTGTCAGGGTGTTGGTGTTTGACATCCCCTGGCTGCTGTGGCCTCGCTGTGATTCATCTCCACACATGAACATACCAGAACACGACCCGTGGAACTGCGTGTGGCGTATCCAAACAACACTAGCAGAGGCCAAGGAATTCCATTTTTAATACTGCTGCAAACAGGCTATTAATTTTTTTGAGAGTTTGTTTTCCCTTTAGGGCTTCCTAAATTTTTTGTCATTTTGAGCCAAATCCAAGTTAACTTCTGAGAGGTTATGAGCAGAGTCTCTATTTGAAAAGACAGGAAGTCCGGAGAGAAAGCCTTGAAAGAAAAGCAAGGGTTGGACATGGAACATTTATAATGAACAAAACAGAAAAAAAACACTCAGTTTTTAAATTACAGGGTTTTCAAAAATATCTCTGTTTTACATCTGAATAGTTTAGAAGTTTGCTTAATCACAAACCTGAAATTAGGGTCTGCTTTCAGGGCTTTTGCTCATTGTAAACTTGTGAAAACATCATAATTGTCAATATTTTTTATCTAGTAGATATGGTTTTGCATTGAGGCAGGATTTCAGTGTATTCAGCCTTTATCATTGGCT
>VYXC01000689.1:11373-23420 GCA_013397175.1 Platysteira castanea
CCCGCGAGCCCCGGGAACTCCCGGCACCTTCCCGTGCCCACCCCGAGTCTCCCCCCCGGCACTCTCCCACTTACACTCCCCGCCAGCCGTACGGTCGGTACCCGCGGGCCGCTCCCTCCGCATCCCCCCGGGCCCGCCCGGGCCTCTCCCGGTGTGGGGCTGTCCCCGCCCGTGTCCCGGGGGCTGTGCGCTCCCCGTGGCCTCTGGGGTTGGGGTCCGTGCGGGCCGTGCGTTCCGTTCCCGGTGTGACCGGCCTTGTGTCGCTCCCAGGCAGGACCGAGCCTGTCCCGTGTCCCCTCCGGGGCCGGGCCGGCGGGATGGACCTGGCGTACGTGTGCGAGTGGGAGAAGAAGCCCAAGAGCAACCACTGCCCATCCATCCCTCTCGTGTGCGCCTGGTCCTGCCGCAACCTCATCGCCTTCACCACCGACCTCCGCAATGAGGAGGAGAAAGGTACCGCGTGCCCCTTGGGAAATCTCTCCTGGAAGCTCCCGGTGCTTTTGGGAAATCCAGGATCCGCTGGGCCGGAGCTCTGCCCTGCCCCTGACAGCTCCCGTGTGCTGCTCCTCCTTTTCCTTCCATCCCGCAGCCTCTGGCAGTGTCTAACACACATTTATTCCCTGAGAGTGGGTTTGGTTCCCCTAAACCAGGACCGGCTTCCCTAAACCAGGAGCAGCCCCACGTCAGTGTCTGGGCCCTCGCTGAGTTCCCAGCACAGTTGTTACCCTACCCCAAATCATTTCTATAAAATCTTCTGTGTTTTCCCTGCATCAGCTGAGGCTCGGAAATGGTGGCTGGTGACAAGGGACAGGGAGTCACTTCTCTGTCCATGCAGATCTCACCCACATGGTCCATATCATTGACACCGAGCACCCCTGGGATGTCTACTCTGTGAACTCGGGCCACACTGAAGTCATCACGTGTTTGGAGTGGGATCAGTCAGGTGGGCTGGGATTCCTCGTTGTCCCTGTGTCCCACCCGTGCTGTCCCAAGGCGATGGGGTGTGATTCCTCGGGGGATTTGGGCTGTTCCCCCTGTTCTCATGCAGTGTCATTGTCACAGGCTCCAGGCTGCTGTCGGCAGACGCCGATGGCCACATCAAGTGCTGGAGCATGACGGATCACCTGGCCAACAGCTGGGAGAACACGGTGGGCAGCGTGGTGGAGGGGGACCCGGTGGTGGCCCTGTCCTGGCTGCACAACGGCGTCAAGCTGGCTCTGCACGTGGAAAAGGTTTGTCCTGGCTCCACGGGGGATCTGGGCTGGAATGCTGGCTCAGGTCTTTGCGAAGGACTCAGGATCCTGCCTGTGTTCCATGCTCTGGGCTCCCTCGTGGCCTTGGGCAAGTCCGTCAGAGGAGTTTTTCCAGTCAAAGAGAAGGCAGATTCCTGGTTCCTGCTGAATTCTGAGGGGGGTTGGACCCTTGTTTCTCTTGGGTGTTTTAGATGTGTCTCCCTCACATCTGGTACCTCAGTTGCAGGCAGGAACATGGAGATAGAGCAGTTCTTTCCTTACCAGTAGTAATTCAGAGGAAACGTAATGTGCTGAGGTTTGATCTGGGGATTTGGACACGGAGATGAGCTCCTTGTTTGGAAACGTGTCTGATTCTGCAGACCCTGAAAGCCCAAAGCTGCCAAGCACAAGTTCCCTGCTTGTGTATTTTTAACTCCTGGGATGTCCCACAGAAATCCTGCCCCTCTCCCACGAGAAGAGCTCCGCAGGCACAAATTGTGGGTGCAAACACCTAGGTTTTGTTGACCTTTGTTACAGTCTGGAGCCTCGAACTTCGGCGAGAAGTTTTCCAGGGTGAAATTCTCTCCGTCGCTGACGCTGTTCGGTGGGAAGCCCATGGAGGGCTGGATTGCTGTGACCATCAGTGGGCTGGTCACCGTGTCCCTCCTCAAGCCCAACGGGCAGGTGCTGACGGCCACCGAGAGCCTGTGCCGCCTCCGCTGCCGCGTGGCCTTGGCCGACGTCGCCTTCACGGGCGGGGGCAACATCGTGGTGGCCACGTCCGACGGCAGCAGCACGTCCCCCGTGCAGTTCTACAAGGTCTGTGTGAGCGTGGTGAACGAGAAGTGCAAGATCGACACCGAGATCCTGCCGTCCCTCTTCATGCGCTGCACCACGGACCCCGCACGCAAGGACAAGTACCCGGCCATCACCCACCTGAAATTCCTGGCTCGGGACATGTCAGAGCAGGTGGGCAGCTGCTCTTTGCTCCACCTGGCCTTCTTTGGAGGGTCTGGAGGTGACCAGCATGTCCTGCAATACCCTTGGCATTCCTAGTTGCCGTTCTGGGGAGTGCTGCTGGTGCAGCTGGAATTGGGGACCTGGCTGTCACCTCCCACTGATTCCATCCTCTGCTTTTTGCTGGTGGAGCATGACCTGACTGGGAGCAGGACCCTGGAAATGGGGGTGGGAATGACCAGGGCAGTGCCCTTCCTGTTGTGATGCTTGTGTGGGGGTCTCTGTTCTGCAGGTGCTGCTTTGTGCTTCCAACCAAAACAACAGCATCGTGGAGTGCTGGTCCCTTAGGAAGGAGGGCCTGCCCGTCAACAACATCTTCCAGCAAATCTCTCCCGTGGGTAAGTGTCCCCACTGGGGACCCTTAAGAACAGGAGCTTGGTCTGAGGAGAAAAAGCAGCACAATTTCTCACATCCATTATCCCATATATGGGATTATTCAGAACCCCGTGTTTATTTTCAGGTGTTCTCAGCCCATGCTGTCTGTTTGCATCACAGGCAGCAACTTGCTGTTTCCAGGAAGGGGTTTGGTTGTTGCTTTCACTTCATGAAAGACATTTTCTGTGTTTTGCTGCGCCGCTGCCCTTCCTGCTGCCAGTGGAGCAAAGCCTCCCAGAGGCCCAGGATCGAGCAGCAGAGCTGGATTAATCCCCTGCCCCGGCTGCCTGGGCTCCACCTGATCTCAGAGAGAACAGAATTAATCGGCGCAGTTTGTTCAGTGAAATATAAAGGATTATTGTATATAAGGATCTTAATCACCCGCAGCAGAGCTTCACATCAAGAGAGATTTAGCAAAACATGTTGTTTGTATAATTCAGGAAAAAAAATAGGGAAATATGTGGGAAGTGTACTGGAAATATATGGGAAATACACCAGCGTGGTGGAATGAAGAGTCAGTGCCTGATCTGCGATCCTGCTTGGCTGGGGAGCGTGGGCAGAAATGGGGGGCGGATTTTCTGATCTCTCTGGGACAGAATTCTCACTCGTTTGCTCATTTTCCAAAGTGGGAGACAAGCAGCCCATGATCCTGAAGTGGCGGATCCTGTCTGCCACCAACGACCTGGACCGAGTGTCGGCCGTGGCGCTGCCAAAGCTGCCAATCTCCCTGACCAACACTGATCTGAAGGTGGCAAACGACACCAAGTTCTTCCCTGGGCTGGGTAAGGAGTTCCTGGCATCCTAAACGTGTGGCTTTTGTCCAAAATTTCACTTTCTGAACGGTAGCTGAAGTAAGAATGGGAGCAAAGCACATGGAATGCTGCAGGAAAACTTCTGAACAGGGTGTCTTCCCATCCATCCTGTTGTGTTTCCATGGGGAGAGGCTGTGAAATGCTGCTGGCGGGGCTGTGAGCCCCCTGCCCTTTGTCTTCTCCACGGGCTTCAGTGGTGGACACTGCTTTGGACGAGCACTCTACCGCACTGGGAGGAGCTGCTTGCTCAGCCTTGCTTGTCTCCTGTCCCCAGGCCTGGCCTTGGCTTTCCACGATGGCAGCGTGCACATCGTGCACCGGCTGTCCCTGCAGATGATGGCCGTGTTCTACGGCTCCTCCTCGCAGCGCCCCGTGGACGAGCCGACCCTCAAGCGCCCGCGCACCGCGGGGCCCCTGGTGCACTTCAAGGCCATGCAGCTCTCCTGGACATCGCTGGCCCTGGCTGGCGTGGACAGTCACGGGAAGGTTGGTGCTCTCTTAGGTGGGGTTATTTCTCACCCAGCCTCTCTGAGGGGTGATGGTTGCTCAGAAAACGCTGGGAGTTCCAGCTGTGAGATCTGTATTGGAGTCACTGGGTCGTGATTGAGCTTCATTAGGCCCTGTGGGATGATTTTAAGCCCATTCCTGATTCCAGTTTCCCTTTGGTTCCTCCCTTCAGCTGAGCATGCTCCGCATCTCCCCCTCCATGGGCCACGTGCTGGACATGAACATGTCCCTGCGGCACTTGCTGTTCCTGTTGGAGTACTGCATGGTGACCGGCTACGACTGGTGGGACATCCTGCTCCACGTCCAGCCCAGCATGGTGCAGAACCTGGTGGAGAAGCTGCACGAGGAGTACATGCGCCAGAACGCGGCCCTGCAGCAGGTGGGTGGGGGGGATCTCTGGGCTCACTCCCAGGGTGGGCACAGGGGGGCTCAGGGACTTGGAAGGGGGGGGAGCAGCCAGTGCCAGTCCTCAGGACAAGGCTGGCTCTGCCTGGCTGTGCTCTCTGAGTGCCTGGCTCGGGCAGTGATGGAGCTGGGCAGAGCCTGCACGTCACCAGCGTTCGCTTTCCCTGACATCAGCGGGGCTCTACCTGTTGGAAACCCGGGGTGAGATGGTGAAGTCTATTTTTGGCAGACTGTGGGAGCAGCAGCACGTGCCCAGCGCGGAGCTCATGTGCGCCATTCCTGTCACTCCTGCAGCAGAAAGGGAGAGCAGAGAATAAAGCAGAGCAGCAGCTGTAATGAGCTTATGCTAATTCTGCCTTTCCCCGTCGCTCAGGTGCTCTCCACGCGCATCGTTGCCATGAAGGCGTCGCTGTGCAAGCTCTCCTCCAGCACCATCGCCCGCGTGTGTGACTACCACGCCAAGCTCTTCCTCATTGCCATCAGCTGCACCCTGAAGTCGCTGCTGCGCCCGCACTTCCTCAACACCCCTGACAAGAGCCCCGGGGACCGGCTCACCGAGATCTGCTCCAAGATCACGGATGTAGGTACTGACTGCTCACAGCATCTCTCGCTGCCTTCCCAAGGTTTGGGATTGGATCATTCCCTACATCCCTACAGTCTGACAGTGACTCCTGGGTTTGAGGAGGAGGAGAAGGGTGACCTCTGCAGGGAGGGTGTGAGGTTTGGATCGCTCTCCCTGAGCCAGGCAATGTCTTGCTTCTCTTCCAGACATTGACAAGGTGATGATTAACCTGAAGACGGAAGAGTTTGTCCTGGAGATGACGACGCTGCAGTCCCTGCAGCAGCTCATCCAGTGGGTGGGGGATTTTGTGCTCTACCTGCTGGCCAGCCTTCCCAACCAGGTGAGGCCTGGAGTGCCAGAAACGTGCTGAGGGGGCACAAACACCCGTGGGCAGTGCTGGGGAGCTTCATCCAGGGCACACAGGGCCACATGTCCCTGTCAGCACAGGCACTGGGGAGGAGTAAGGAACAGCAGAATTAGAGAATGGCCTGTGTGACGCTGGTGACCAGAGCAGTACCTGGGAGACTTGGGGACACTCCTGTTGCAGCTCTGCAGAGGCGTCACCTTCGGGTCACCCTCCGACACCCCCAGCAGCGGGTCCTGTAGGGTGTGTGCTGCTGGAAGCAGGAGCTGCCTGGATGCAGTGTGGTGGCTGGGGCCGGCGTGAGCCCCACCCGGGCTGGCGTGAGCCCCACCCACGCCGCTGTCCCCCCGCAGGGCTCCCCGGTGCGCCCCGGGCACAGCTTCCTGCGCGACGGCGCGTCCCTGGGCATGTTCCGGGAGCTCATGGTGGTGATCCGCATCTGGGGGCTGCTGAAGCCCAGCTGCCTCCCCGTCTACACGGCAACCTCCGACACCCAGGACAGCATGTCCCTGCTCTTCCGGCTGCTGACCAAGCTCTGGCTGTGCTGTGAGTGTGGCCGGTTCCCCGAACTGTAATTCCTGCAGCAGCGGGGTGGGACGTGACTCCGAGGGGGTCTGGCATGTTCAAAATGGGCAAGTGCAGCTGCCAAGGTTATTGTTTTGCAGGCTGAGTTGGCAGCGGAGGAGGAGGCTGCACGCAGCTCTCTGGAGCTCTGAAGGAGAAATGTAAAGGTCACACGGGTTCTTCCCTTCGATTCCCACGCAGGTCGTGAGGAAAATCACATCACGGAGCCCGACGATGCCCTGATCGACGAGTGCTGCCTCCTGCCCAGCCAGCTGCTCATTCCCAACATTGACTGGCTGCCCATCAACGACGGCATCATCAGCAAGCTGCAGAACAAGCAGCTGGTCCGGCTGCAGTTTGGGAAGGCTCCCGGGCTCGTTGGCCACACTGTCTCTTCCCAGTTCGATGCCTTTGTCAGGTATAAACCCCTGGAACGAGTCAGTGCCATGGTGGGAAGGGGTTTTGGCAGCTGAGGTTTGGCTTGTCTCCTTGCTGCTGGGACCCAAGAGCAGTTTGTCCTCTCGTCTTGGATCCATTTCTCAGCTTGTGATGGGCTGAGAATTTTAAGTACTGAAAAGTGACAGCAAATGGGGGGAAAACCCCATTAATTAACGTGGTTGATTGTGACATTGTGACCACGAATCTCGTGACACTGGGTGGGCAAGTGGGCAGAGCTTCTGCCATGTGTTCTGGGAGCAGCTTTTCGAAAGTGACACTCTACAAAGTCCTGTTCTCCCTCCCCAGGGCCCCTGGACAGCCCAAAATTGATCACCTGAGGCGGCTGCACCTGGGCGCGTACCCAACAGAGGAATGCAAGTCCTGTACCAGGTAAGTGACACCTCCAGTGGAGCTTGGGCAGGACTTGGACTGTCCTGTGCCCTTCAGGAGCTCTCCGAGGCCGGTTGTGGCTGTGGTTAAGGTGTCCCCAACCTGGGACACTCAGATCATTGTCAGAGAGTGGAGTTGTTGCAGCCTGGCCCTGGGTTAAAAATCAAACAGATCAGATCAGGCTCTTAAATTAATCTGGCCTGGAGGAGACCCTACAGCAACTCCTGTGTGTGATGCCCAGTTCTGTGGGACTGGTCATTAAAGCACCTGTGTGGTCATAGCAGGGCTGGAGAGAGGAACCACCCCACTGCCCCTGCTCCCATTTTGGGGTCATCTTTCCCCCAGGCTCGCATTTCGTGCTGTCCTACTCATCCACCCTCACGGGAGAGCCTGGATTTCAGGATAATGGCTCAGGGAACAAACATCCATCTAAGTCATGTGATTGAATTAGCTTTAATTACCGGTTTTAATAGAAAGCCTCTGTAGCAGATCATTTTAGTGAGATGACTGTCAGTTGTTTCATGTATAAACAGCAGCTGGGGCTGTTCCTTGCCAGGCTCCAGCTCCAGCAGAGCCCTCAGCAGGATCGTTGCTGGCTGGTTTCAGCTGCGAGCTGGTTTTGGTGCTCGCAAGTGTCACCTGCAGATGACAGGAGCTGGTTTCCCCCACAGATACCCAGATCCCTGTGTGATCCATGCAGCACCCCAGCAGTGCTGGCCCTCCCCTGCCCCCCGGGCTGGCTGCACCCTCCATGTCCCCCCAGGTGTGGCTGTGTCACCATGCTGAAGTCGCCCAACAAGGTGACAGCGGTGAAGCAGTGGGAGCAGCGCTGGATCAAGAACTGCCTCTGTGGGGGGCTGTGGAGGAAGATGCCCCTCAGCTACTCCTGAGCCCTTCCTGGGGTGGAGTGGGGGCCAAGAGCTGCATGGAGCTCCCTTCATGGAGGTTTTGGGACAAGGGAGTGGCAGCTCCTCTCCCTCATGCTGGAAAAGCTGTGGCTGCTCGTCCTTGGTTGAGTTGTGCTGGAAAACAGCTGAGGGAGCTCTGCCTCTTCCACCAGGGAAGAGCTGGAAAGGAATGCCTGAGGTTTCCCCATCATTTGGGGCCCGGGAGGGGAGAGCCTGGCTGTGTTTCAGGGCTGTGCCAGCAGAGCAGCCACGTCCTGGCAGCTGCCCTGGCCTGGGCAGAGAGTGGGGATGGGGTGGCTGGTGAGGAGCAAAGTCCCAGCTGAGGGGAGCAAACACTTGGTACCTCACATCCATCCTGTGCCTCCGGCTGCTTGACAAGTGCCACACGGGCTGGGCACTCCTGATCCCGCAGCAAACTTGTCCCTCTGACAGGAGTTGGCTCCTGTGTGCCCATTGGTGCTGGATGGCAGCAGAAACATGAATGCTTCTGCCTGGAGCGAGCCCTCCCTTTGCCTCTTGCTGTTGTAAATAAAAATCCTCTGAATTTTGTACAGAACCCTGTGCTCTGTGTCTGTGGTGTGACGTGGCCACCCAGCGTGGGGCCAGCAGAGCCACGGGAGGGCTGCTGGAGCATCTGTCAGGAAAGGAACCACCATCGTTGGAAAAGGGGGAAATGGATGTTTTCAAGGTTCTCCTTATGGACACTCGAGGAAAAAACATCAAATCCTTGGGGTTGTGTAAGCCTCCAGCTTCAGGCAAAGCTGGACACTTGAGCGTGCCAGAGGAGGAGTGTTCCTGGCGCAGCCAGAAATGCTTTCAGGCTTTTGCTCTGCCTTGGCCCCCTCAGCTGCTGCTGCCCCGGCAGGAAATCAGAACCTGCTGGAGCCGGCGTGGCTGTGCCTGCGGAGCCCCAGCCCTCGGGGGGTGATCTGGGCCCGCTCCTCGCCCACGGCTCCTTCAGCTCCCGGGGAGGAGAGCCTGGAGCCTTCTGGTGCTGCATCCCAGCCAGCAATTCCAGGTCCCCACAGAGCGTTTAAGAGAGGGAATGAGCCAGTCCTGGTACATTCCTTTCCCTCTGGAACCGTGATTTCATTATTCTGAGAGCTGGAGCTGGTGACAGAGTTCATCCCTCGACTCCAGCGATTGTTTCAGTGCACAGAGCTCTAAGAGCTGTACAGGCCTCTCCCCCTCACTATGCTGGTAATTAGGGCGATCATGGCTAATTAGGAACTGCACCTTGTGAAGGCTCTTTTCCCCTGTAAGTAAAACTCAAACCGGGCCCTCTGCGAGCTCCTTTTTTCTCAGAGAACAGGGTTGGGGTTATTTAATGTTTGATTGGGAATGGGGAACAGCAGCACAACAGGGGGATGGAGACACGTTCGTGTCCCCCTTGTCCCCCTGCTGACCTTGGAGCTCCTGCAATGGGACTGGAAGGGTCTGGCAGTGCCCTGGGCTGTGCTGCTGCCCTGCTCCCATCTCTTGTGCCTTGGCCCTGCTCCTGCCAGGACAGGGCAGTGGGAGAGTGGGGGTCTGGGGGTGACCAGGGTTGTGGTGGGAAGATGGGGGCTCTGTCCTGCCCTGCCCCTCACCTCCTGGGACAAGAGGGTCCCAGTGAGAACCCTGCTGGGTTCCAGCACAGATCCCACTGTGGGAGCTGCAGCTGCCACTGCCCTATCAGCAACAGGCAGATTCTGCTTTCCCAAATATTCACACAATGACCCTGCAGGAGGTCCCAGATCTGGATCTTATCGTGGCCACACTGCAGGATGTGTCCCCTGCTCCCACCCAAGGCCACACCGTCCCCAAGGGCTCAACCTCAGCATGTCCCACCCCATGTCCAGGTCCCCCCAGGCAGGGGTTCCCGTGCAGACCCCCCCATGCACCCCACTCCCCCAGGAGCTCTGCAGGATTCATCATCACTTTATTGCAGCAGTCGCAGGCAGCGTTTTGGGCACCTTCAGCAAAGCCTATTGAGGGCTGTGACCCCCAGTTCTCCCCCACCTGGGCCCTGTCCTTTGTGAGCGGGGGGCCAGGGACCCCCTTCCTGGGTTCCTTGCCAGCCCCCTGGCCCAGCCCTCCTCCTGGCGTGGGGGGACGCTCCGGCAGCGGGGTGGGCAGCGGTGGGAGCCCCTGGCACGCGGCGGGGCGGCACTGCGGGTGCTCTGGCCATGCTGGCAGCAGCAAGCCGTGGCATGGAGCAGGTCCCTGTGGTCCCCTCAGCGAGTGTCCCCCTCCCCATCGGCGGAGGCCGTGACGTTGTCGATCCAGGCCGCGTACGGGGCGATGCGGGTGTAGATGGCCGGCTTCTTGTAGTTGCCGCAGACGCGGGAGCCGGCCGTGACCAGCCCCTCGGCCACCCCATCACAGACCAGGGGGCCACCGGAGTCTCCCTGCAGGACCAAAGCTCGTCAGCACGGCCAAGGGTTTGCTAGGACACCCCAGCCCATCTCCCACCCCTCATTCTGCCTCCAGGCTCCTGTGAGCTGCTCTGCAGCGGCCAGCACAGGGCCCCCTCACCACGGGGACATTGTCCTGCTCTACAGCCCCCCACCTCTCCCAGGCTCTCGGCGTTGTCCCCTCTCGCCCCCTCCCAGCCCTCGGGGGGTCTGGCCGTGCTTCCGTGCTGGGCGTGCGGTACCTTGCAGGTGTCCATCCTGCGGGAGTCGGTGCACATCATCTTCTCGGTGATGGTGCCGTCGTGGCGCGTGCGGTGGTTGCAGACGTCGCGGCTGATCACCGGCCGCTCCACCTGGTGCAGCTTGTCCGGCCGGCGGCCGCTGTGGTCGATGGTGCCCCACCCGGCCACCTCGCACACCGTGTCGGCCGCCACGTCCCTGTCCTCCCGCTGGAAGGGCAGCACCTGCACGTCCGCGTTCAGCTCCGCTTTCTCCTCCAGCTGCCACAAAGCCAGGGGGGACCCAGGTCACAGGGGCAGCTGTGCCCAGGACCCAGCAGGGCACAGGGAGCCCAGCCCTGATACCGGGACCACCCCAGCCTCAGCCACACTCAGGGCTTTGCCTCCCAAATGAAGCCCCAGGATGCAGCCAGAGACCAGAGCTGGAGCTGTGAGGAAGATGGAGGCATTAGGACACAGCTCAAAGGTCTTTGGTGGGGGAAGCAGGGATGGTCCCACGGGACAGGGAGGGATGGACAGGGGAACCAGGCCCAGCCTGACCATGAGGATTTCCTCTGGCCAGTCAGTGACCCTGCAGGGTCTCAAGGGACAGCGGGATTTGCAGGAACGGGGCTGTGCCTGGTGGGGAGGAGGGTCCCGTCAGCCGCCAGCCCACCTGGAGGAGCAGAAGGTCATCCTTGTTGTTGTGGATGTTGCTGCCAGGGTGGGGGAACTGGGCGCGCACTTGGTACAGGCGTTTGTGGGGCTCTGGCTCTGTCAGCGAGTGGGCACCCAGCAGCACCTGGAAGAGTTTGCCATCCCTGGAAGAGAGCCAGAGGGTGGGACGGACAGCTGGGGGTGTCACTGCATCCAGCCGTGGAAATGGGGTGCTGTGGGGGGTTGGAGAGCCCACCAGGGAGCTCCGAGAGGTCCTGCAGCCCCAGTCCTCCCTGCAGGTGGGAGCTCAGTCCCACTCTGACACCGGGGTCGAGGCTATGGAGTGGGATTTGGCCTGAGTCCAGCAGCCCCCCCGGCCATGCACTGACCCCCACACACACTCACGTCTCCTCGGTGCAGTGGGCAGCGCTCAGCACCCACTGCTCAGCGATGAGGAAGCCCCCACAGACGTGCTGCCCGTCCATCTGCAGCGAGGCCATGTACGGCTTCAGGTGCGGCTTGGCTACGGAGCCCCTCAGGATCCGTCCCCGGGGCTGCCCTGCAGGAGAGAGGCCGGGTCAGCTGAGGGGCTCGGGGCAGAGTCCCTCGGTCCCTTCCCAGGATCCCTGGACCCCTCCTTGTGGGCTGCACCAGCACCTGGCTGCAGGTGGAGGCAGGAACTGGAGAGCTGGGCAGGACCCCCCGCGCTGGGGCCGCGGCTGCCCTGGGGTGCGGGGGATGCNGGGCGGAGGGAGCGGAGGGGGGGGTTTCCGCAGCGTGGGCTGAATGTTTTGAAATATTCAGCTTATAAAAGGGGTCAAGAGTTCCCGGCACAAACAGCGCGGGAGGAGGAAACAGCCCGGCCCAGCTGCCGGCCCTGGCACCCGCCGCCGGGGATTTTCTGCGCCGGAGTTTTTAATGCCGAAAAAGTTCAGGCTCTTGGCAAATGAAGGCTCCGGCAAATTCCGTCCCCGCCCCCTCCAAGAGCAGGGGCCCTCGCCCGGCCCGGGGTGCCGGTCCCTGCTGGGTGCTGGGTGCCAGCTCGGTCGGTGCCCAGGGATACAAATTCGCCCCCTGGGTTTGCCCTTGGGCTGACGAGGACAGCGGGGTCTCCCCTGCCCCGAGGGGGTCCCGCAGGGCTGGGGGCGGCGGCGATGGGAGGGGTGATGGCAGCGGCAGGGGCGGTGTCCGGGATGCCGGTG
>VYXC01000690.1:0-53283 GCA_013397175.1 Platysteira castanea
ATATTATATATTATATATTACCTGTTATATGTTATAGATTATATATTATTTTTTAATTATTATATATGTATTTTGTGTGTTTTGCTGGTGGGAAGCTCTGACACAGAGATTACCCTTCAGAGCCACAGAAGCATTTAGGTGACCAACTCTTCCTGGTTTCAGGAGGAGTTAAGCACTGCTATGTCTTCATGGGTTTGTGTTCTGATAATTTACTGTTACATGGGGTATTTTGACCAGGGCTCTGTGGACTCCACCGTCCTCTCTTGTGTCACTGATAAGCAGCCTAAACAGAGTTCTAACTTCTTAGAATTTCTCTTTTTGTGTTCTAATTTCTTTTCATTGTTTTTTAAATACATGTTCTGCACTGTGGTGTCTTCAAAAGCCCAAGAGTTCTGCAGTGTAGAAGGTGCAGTGTAAGTTGTCTACTAAACACATCCAGCTTCAGATGATTTTCTTTAGCAAACAGAAATGCTAGATTTTCCAAGTCCACAGATTGAAAATTCTGTGCTTTCAACAGAAGCAAATTCCAGACTTTTGCTTAAAAAAAGTCCATTATGAATTTAATTGTATTTTCGGGGGTTGTTTATATAGGATTGCAAACTACATATAAATTAAAGCGAAGTCTTTCTGAAGGCATGTGTTGTTAGGAGAAAAATAACAACAACAACAAAAACCCCAGGCTCCAGTTTTGATGGGAAAATATTACTTCTGGTTATTGTTTCATCAGTAATCCATAATACCTCCAAGGGAACTGCTACAGTCTGTCATCTCATGGACAGCTTAAAAAAAAATGGCATGCTATAGAACTGGTAGGCCCTGAGGGAACTTTTGAATAGCTGATACCCTATTTGTGCAATAGATATTTTCCTTGATAACTGAAAATTAAGCTTGCCTGGAAGAAATGTAAATATCATCTCTAATTTGCGCTCTGAATTACCATTAAAAATTATGTGTGCACATAATCATATCAAATATTTCAGAGCTTAGAAACCATGATAACACTTGGCACTCTCAGCATCTTCAAAGCACTTTACAAATATTGCCAGTACATCCTTCTTCCACCCCATATTGTTATCCCCACTTTACAGATGAGGCAAGGGGGTCAGCGAGGTTCCACAGTGCCTTGGGATCAGGCTGACTGTAAGTTACACTACTGGGAAAGGGACTGAAGAATTTGTGATTAAGGCACTCAAGGTAGACTGCTGGTGGTGCTAATTTACTTACAAGTTGGCAAAAATAATATATGCAGTGACTGAAGTGCACATGATACCATTACATAGCTGTTGTGCCTCCTAACCTGGTTAAGATATAGCTGGAGGACAAAGATTTTGTTTACATCAAAAGAATGACTGGAAATAATGGACTTTTCCTACATAGGTGCCAGTAAAGAGCTTGAATTAGAACCAGACTGATACATGATTTAAATGTAAACAGGCTAAATCAAAGCAAACTCATTCAGATTAGACCCTGTTTCTAACATGTAGAATTATTGCAATTGCAGTTGGAGGGGGGAAAAAAAATGTAAATGCATTTGTAAATCGTAAAAAATTGTAGAGACTCAGCCTAAATTGACCTTGACCATAGTTAATGCCATGCAAAAAAGCAGTGCAGGCTGCTAATCCTTTACTGCCTTGGGTTTTGGTTCTCACTGGGTGAATTCCTAGGTGTTGCATTAAATATTTGATCACAAATTTGCAGTCTGGAGGGGGTTTTGTGATAGGTGATGTTCCTGTATTTTGGATCTGGTTCTGGCCTATGGAAGCCAATAAGAGATTTTCTGATCTTATGGTGACAAACCAGATTTGGCAGAGTTTCCAGCCAGAATTCCCTGTTGCCTGAGCTCAGCATGCAAGTCAGCACTGCAAGCTCTTGTAAGTCTTCCATGAAATTCATTCTCAAGAGAAGTTCCTTTCCATGTGTCAGTGGGTCAGGAAAGCTAAGGAAAGTAATTTTTGCACCATGTCCCATTTTCTTGAACTCTTCACTAGAGCTCTCTCCTTCCTGGCCTGCTGCTGAACTGGTTTTACTGGTGTTAATGACATGTCTCTTGCTCAAACACAAACCTTAACCAGGGCACAAGCTGAACCTGTCTTCAAACCAGACAGAAGGATCTCAGGTAACCTCCAAGATGTAGTGAAGTAGCCCTGTCTTCCCTCATTTGTTGGATCCAGATGTGACCAGCTGACACTGCTCTGCTGCTGGGGGAACAGCGAGATGTGGGATTCCTCAAGGCTCCTGCCTTCCTTTGTGTCCTGAAGATGTCTGTGGCTGAGCTGTGACTCCATAAACTCCATGAAGTTTGTTTTTGCATTGCTATGGAAGGGCCCCAGTGCTTCCTGCAGGTTGTCACTGCTGTTTTACGGCCGTACCCAGCCTTTGATGGAAATTCCCCCTCCTGCCACCTCTTGGCACCACGGGGTTGTTTGGGCTGCATTACAGGACTGTGTTCCGAGCAAAGTTTGCACAGATTGTGGTCAAACATATGGTACAGATTCTGTGCAGATTCTAAATCTTGGGATCATAAACTGGTAGAAGGGAGCCATAATTCCCTCCCCTTCCTAAATCATAAGATAAAAGGCAGCTTTGGCTTGGCGGACATGTCTGAATGTTTTAGGAACGACATTCCTGACGGGGGTTGTTTGACATCTTAGCAGATAGAATTATCAGCATTAAGAGACCCTAACACCAGCATAAAATGTGAGAATAAAGCCATCCTAAAAGATCTTATGTGAGGAACTTAATGCACAAGCCTAACACTCAGCTGTGAACTGCTCAGATGCAGTCGGTGGGGATTGATGGACTCTCAGGATTCATCCTGGCTTATCCCTCTTCCTGAGGAGATGATAGCCATAATGTCACTTCCGCAGTTCAAAATATATTGTAATTACTGCTGGAAATCCCAGATGTCCCCTCCAGATAACCCGACTTCCAAAGATTTGGCAGGAAAGCTACAGCTGCAGAGAAATGACACTCATGGTAACTTCCAAAGTTTTAGTGACGCTACAAAAAAAAATTAATTTATTTCTTCTTTAAGCCTTTCATATTCCCTAATTTTCAGCCTTCTATCAGATAAATATTTTTCCAAGATTGTCAGAGACATAATAGCATGGCTTTAGAATTCCATGTTTTCATGGCAAAATTTGCAGTGATTATGGAAGGGCGAGGATTTTCTCTCTGTTAAATGGAAAAACAATGTTGATAATTATGTAAAATGTAGAAACAGTCTATTTACAGTAGACAAACAGTACAGTGATTGAATTTGAAAGGAAAAAAAATACCAGCCAAGGATGCGAGTTTGGATTTGGTAGTTGCAATTCACTAATCACAAAATAATTCAGTAGCGCTGAACAAAAAAGGCATTTTTTACACCATCTCCTCTCAGTTTGCAGGCGGCATTGTCTGTCCTACCGTTTCATGTCAGAGAAGAAGGAATTTTACCAAATGTTTGATTTATTAGAAAGTGAATGATTCTTTGCAGCCATGTGGGGCTAGCCCATGTTTCAATAAGACAAATTGCATTGTAGCATTCCACTGGCAGCCAATGATAACTCATGATCCAGACAGAGTCGGTTATACCAGAATGGATGAAAAGCAGGAGCAAAAGGACACATGGTAGAAGAAAAGAAAATGCTTCAAGAGCTGTTATTTAAAAAAAACCAACAAAACAACAACAAAACCTAAACAATGTTTTAGCTACTATTTAAAAATCTTTCAATTAAGATTCTGCACAGCGTTGCAAGCAGAGTATGGCAGAATAAAGAGGATCATGTTATCTCTTTCCCAGTAGTAAATTATCATATTTATACTCAAAAACATGCCACTGTCAACTTCAGTCATTTGTGTAATTGGAAAAAGGTAAATGATGTAGTAAATGAGACCCTACAGCCAGGTTTTGTTCCAAAAGTGAAAAAAAAGAAAAAAAAAAAAAAAAAGAAAAAATAACCCCAGAAGCAGTGGCAAATGGTGCCGGTTTAAAATGAATTAATGTCAACTGTGAAAAGCAATGTCTAAGACAAACAAAATCTGACTGTTCTTGACCTTTAGTTAATATTGATAGTTTATCACTGGAGAAGTCATTGATTTATTTTTTCAGTTCATATCTGATTATCACTTCAAAATAGGACTGAATATTTTAAAACAGCCCAGTCACCCGCCTTTCAGTTCCCGCTATTCTGGATTCCATCTAAACGTTTCTTTATTTCCAAATGCTGCTTTTTAAATAGGCGACCCCTCGGCAGCAACCCCCAAGGTGATGGGTTGTTTCCTGCTTGCAGAGATGCGTGTCATGAAGTGCTGCCTCTGCCCGTCGGCTTTGTTCTTGGGGATCCGCGGAGCAGGAACGGTATTGAAATATACAGGAATCTTGTTCCCAGGGAGCTGACAGGCAGACCTGAGGGACAGTGTGAAGTGCATACCTGGTATGTCTAATTTTAGGCCTGCCAGCCCTGACAGTGGCCCTGGAAAAAAAAAATCTATACTAATTTCTCGGTGACATACAGAGCTGTAAACTGCAGCATTTTTCATTCCGCTACCAAAATGTTCTTGTGCATTTTTTTTCCCCAGTATTATTTAAAGGAACTGTCAAGCCTTCAGCATTTAACAAGTATTTTTAAACTATGTTGTTCAGTGTAAACCTGCCGTGCATTCAAGGTATCATTGCATGAAAAAGCATAAACTAAAGTATTATATCAGAAAAGAAATCAACGTTAGACATAAAACCAACTTCATTTTATTGCTTAACACTAGTATTGTTCCCCATGGGAGAAGCATTGCAGTTTGATGGGTTCTGGGGGCCCTGTGTGGGCTGGTGTAAGTCAGGAATCCCCAATGAATTTTGATGAGGCTCTGCAATTTTACATCAGCTCAGGATTTTCGACCGCAGGTTCAGCGTGTACACTGTGTTGAAATAAAGGTGCAGTCATTTTAAATATAATTGAGTAGGCTCATAAGAGGTTCCACTTAGAAGGTAAATTATGGTAACAAGTCAAGAGTGTACTCTGTGTAGTTTTCATTTCAAGTGTATGGTCTTCTGTGTTCACTTAACTAGACACACAAATCTAAGCAAACAGATGAGATAGAGGCAATCAAAGAGAAAAGCTTTATTTGGAGCTTATGGGAGTATTGAAGTTTTATTTTGTAGTGTTTCCCCATGAGGCAATTTCAGAAAAAGACTGAAGTGATGGATCACAAACAACTTAATATCTGAATTGCTGGCTGTTGATCAACAGAATTTTGGACTCCTCCCTGTATAATTCTGAAAATCTTTTCCACAGTTTGAATATTTAGCAAAAGTGCTGGGGAAGGAATCACCCTGAAGATTTTGTAGCGTGCTCTCTGTCTCAGTCAGGAGGAACTGAATGGTGTTTGTGCCTTTCATGCCTGTGGATGAACAAATAATGCCATACAATGCCTTGGATCTTATTCTTTCCAGACAGCAGTTTTTGCTTCAGGGAATGATGAAGGTCTAGAAAAACATTCTCTTAATATGGGAGAAGTGGCAAAGGAAATATTGCAGGGCATCAGTGTAATGGCTTGTGTTAACAACGTGGAATCGTTTAATGCATGTGTTGTGTTACACTTTTATAGCTTTCAAGTGCTGCTACACAGTTTTGAGTCCACAACAGCTCCTTTTTTAGTACTCACCTTTGTATCAATTAATGTTTTCACACACTTCAGGTGACTTTGAGGCCAGTTGTGTCAATGTGTGCATATAAAGGTAACTTTGATCCCTTCAACGTGAGTTACCTGAAAGTACAAGCATTTGAGGGAGACAGACCCTTAAACAAAATCAGTAGCCCCAACGCCCTCTAGACATGTACTTACTGGGCTTTTTATACCATCCAGTATTTTTATTACCTTTAGCCCATATGAAGTAGCTCCCTCTCACAATGAATAAAAGCTATAAACAATTTTATTTTTACTTAAATTTCCTTCTGCAGATTGACTAATGTCCTGATTTTTTTTTTCTCTGTAAAAATTCTTTTTAAAGTTTTTTCTAGCTTCAGAAACTGAAAACATAGCCATGGAATGTGGCGTATCTGACTGATGTAGCCCATAAAATTCTAGCACCAGTGATATGGAAATGAACTGAACTGATAATGCTGTGTAGTGGCACAAACAACAATCAGCTTGTGTTTAGAACCACAGAATTGTTAAGGTTGGAAAAGACCTCTGAGATCATAAATTCCAACCATTGACCCAGCATCGCCATGTCCATCACTAGACCATGTCCCCAAGTGCCACATCCTGTTCTCCCAGTATGTACTGATTAATTTCTGGCACTTGCTACAGAGATGAAACAGTGGGTGGAAGAAATGAGGGGGGATTTCTACTGAATGGATAAACTTGTAAAGGAACAGTGTAATCAGTAGATTTCTATAGTCCCGAAAGAAGTCCAAGGAGCATCTTCCTCCTTCAGTTGCAGCTGAGTGCCTGCTAAGGTGATGTATCATCTTACTTTTGATCAAGGAAGTAACTAGAAATAAGGCAGGCAGCAGCTGCAGGTTGGGTCAGGAAGCACTAGTCTTCCACGTGTGTGTATATATATATTTATGCACATATGGTGCCTCTCCCTTCCTTAGTCACCTGTTGATAGCACCTTTCCTCTACCACCTAGAGAGAAGATGTGTCAAGCACACATCAGAGTCAGTGCTGCAGGCCTGCTGTGCTGTGTGTGATGATGCTTTCCAGTTGGCCCTGGGTGTTTCTTTTTTCTCTGGAACATCTGAGCAAATTTCTGGTTCCATGAGGCTGGAAGATGTTTTGCAAGGGGCACTGGAGAGGTTATTTTGCTCTGCCAGTAAGGGTGTCATTTGGTTTGCAGAGATTTGTGAACAAAACCCAAACCAAATCACAACTCTTCACCTAAATTTGTAAATGTGAACCTAAACTGTTCACATTTCCAGAGCTGGGGATTTTACAGCATTCAAAAAATCCCCAGTACAAAAGACAAGTGGAAAGGTTTGTGTAGCTTGAAGTCAGAGCTATTCAAATGCAGAAAATCTCTGTGAAAACATGTACATTAGTTTACAGCTGTACAAACCAGTCCTTGCTTTGAATGCTCCATAGACTGCAATTTCTCTATTTTTTAGCTTTCAGCTCTGTTGAATTGGAAGGTTCTAACAATGCAGGTGAGTTGGGTGCAATTTCTTTGGAAATATTTCACACTGCTCTGTGTTAGATTCTACTTGTGCTTCACTAAATAAAGAGGAGACTGATCAGCATCCAGAACTTATCACAGAAATTAGGAGGTAGACAGCTAAAGTGTGGGTTTACCCACTGAAAAGACTGATTCTTGATTCTCGATTACAGCCTGTATTCCAGGCTTTTGTGCTAGCTGAAGGGGTTATCACCAATTTCATCTATAGCTGCTGGACACTGCCCCGCAGCAGAGCCGACCATGCCTGGAAAGGCTGGGAATACCCCCACCATCAATTCAGCAGGCATTAAATCATCAGCGGAATTACTTCAGAGAAAAAACTGGTGGATCAGAATGAGCAGCTATTACCAATCTAAATAAATAAACCTGTACCCCTTGCAGAAATGTAACAGAGCTAAAAGAAATCCCTTCCCTCTACAGCTCCCGCACATTTCTCGGTGTGTGCGTACCTGAGTCATCCACAGAGATCCTTATGTGAGTCCTTTGCTGCACTAAAATCTACTTTCTTGGAAAATGTAGAACAAATACTCAGGCTGTGATCTCATTCCTGCCAGTGCCGGAGACAGGAGTCCCAGGGGCTTCACTGCAAATTAGATCCCCTGGAAAGAGACAGAGAGCCAGAACGGATCCGACCTCTCTGCCGTTCCTGGGAGCGAACTCGTATTCTTCCGTGCCCTCCCTGCCTTGCCTCCGACAACTTTTCCAGTAAGATCTTCCCTCCCGCGTGTGCTGTCTCTTCCCTTTCCTTCCCACCCCCCAGAAGAAGCTCAGGACAGGTATTGAACGGGCTGCTAGGGCTGCTCCTCAGACAGAGCCTCCGCAAGCTGCCCGGCAGTGGCTATTCCCATTCCCGGGGTCCTGTAGGTTGTTTTCCAAAGAAGTATGTTTTGGTTTAATTCTGTTTTTCTCAGCCTCTGTTCTCATAACTCCATCCTGTTGCTCTTTTGATCATCAGCTCTTACACATCAGCTGTAACTCCACTCTTTCGTTTTGGTGCCGCTTACTTCATCCAAAAAGGAACTCACTCTTCAAAGAAAACTTTTATTTCATTGTCTGCCCCATATGCAAGTATTCCCTAAGGACTGGGGTTATTTATTATTTCACTCCCCCTCTTTGCTTTCCCCTGTTCCTCTCCAAAAGACTAACAGACACTAATCTCCTTTCATCAGGTTCCCTTCTTCCTAATTTTTTTTCTCCTTGCACAAAATGCTCGCCACTACCTTTAACACCTTATTGTGTCTGGAGTGATAATTACTTTCAGTTGCCGCAGCTGGTGCATGGGGAGGCGTGCGGGCCCTGTAAATTGGGAATGGGCAACCTGGGTGGGATTGCAGGAAAACACAGAGTTCTGCAAAACCAGAGAACACGACTATAACAGGGACAGTTTTGTTTTTCTAATGGTTTTCTATTTTTTTTTTTCACCAAACTCATCTTTGAGACATATTTCTAGTGAGTCACCTCCACGACAATTTGTGGTTCCTTTGTTAGAGGAAAGGACCAGCTGATGCACGTGACAGAAAATAAGAAAAATATGAGTTGGTACCTGACACACTTAGTTAAATCTCACATTTGGAAACAACACACACAGACATATCTGGATAGGGGGACACATGGGTCTGTCAACAGTTTTTAAGATCCTCTGAGGCATTATTAATTCTTATTTTAATGTATACATTAAAACTCACAGAGTCTTAATTCAATCTTTTACTTCTCTCTTGTTTTAAGAGTAGGATTGAGAAGGAAATTTGGGCTTATTGTGAAAGTGAACACGAAGGCTGGGTTATAACCTTTAAAAAATAAGAAGGTTTTCCAACATATATTTCTCTTTTCCTCCTTTAGTTATTATATAAGTAGTAAGCAGAAATTATTAACAGTATTATTAGTGTATTTTTGTATGTAGTTTGCCTGTTTCAGTCCCTCATAGTGTATTGAGATGCTTTATACTTCTACTAACCATAAGGAAATTGGCACACACTGTTCACTACATAAAATTAGGTTTTTATGAGATTAGTTTATACATGTTTTCTTAGATTTCCTAAAGTAAGTGCAACTAAATTATTTAATATACAATCTGAGATGCTTTTAATGAAAGGTTTGCCATAATCAGCCCTGCTCTGGGGTATGCTGGTTTGAACCCCTGTTTTGTCTGCTGTCTGCTCTCCTATTCTGTGCCAGAGGCTGGCAGAGGTTTCCCATGCCTACCTAAGGTTAGGAATAAGGTCCAGGTTTGGGGTCTGTAGTGCAGGAGGGGCAGTGGTCTTTTGCAACTTTCAGACAGGTGAACAAAAAGCGTGACTAATCTGTGAGTCTCTCTTCAGTTCCCAAGCTTAGTTAGGTTAGAGTTAGGGTCGGGGTCAGGAGTGCTCAGTGTCACACGCCGGGGGATGTCCCAGTTTCTGGGGGCGAAACCTGGAGTTGTTGTCTGCTTTTAGCTGGAGTGAGGCCGTGCAGTAGAAAAAACAGGGAGACAGCAGCCAGTGTGGGACTTTGCAAATTCCTGGAGATAAAACAAGAGCGAAGTATCAGGAGCTTTGAAGGAATTACTCTTTTTGATTTGCAGGCAGCGCTGGGTTCCCAGGCCTCTCTGAGCCAGGGTCTGGGGCTGGGTTATGGTTAGGATTAGGAAGAGTAAAGGCTTTTAACTTTGAAAAACTGGGATATTTTGCTACTTCCAGGAAAGTAAACTGAGGGAAAGTATCAGTATCTTCAAATTTCTTATTCATTATTTGTGGGCACTGTGGGTGCCTGGGCATATTTTGACTAAGAGTTACTATCCCATTTGGATAAAGTAAACATGGAATGGGGCAGTCAGAATAATGGGGTACCCACATTCCAGAGGATAAACTGAATCAATGTCTTCAAATCATTCCTTATTTATGGGCTATTTGCACCAGGAGCTGAAAAATGAGTTGTTTTGGTATCATGGCATGCTAAACTCCTTAGGGGTATTGGGATAAGGCTGTAGGAAATGATGCTAATTCCAGAATTGAGCTGTGACTGCTCCAAGATCATGAACAGAGGCAATTCCTATTTCATGTCAGGAATTTTTAAAAACATAAATCGCGTTTCTTCTCAGTGTAGTCAGAGAGCCCTTCTCTTCCAACACTGGCACCTCCATGAGCTGTAGGGTGACTGCTGGCTTTCTACCCGTGTTTGAGTAAAAAACCTCCTTTTTCTAGGTGGTAACTTTTCACAGAGTGCCATCTTTACTGATTTGGCCCCTTGTGAAGGGTTCTCTAGCTGATAAATTCTTACAGTGTTTCAAGATTTCATCACTACATTTACACAAATCCCAAGTTCAAGTGTCATTTTCAGGGTAGCGATGACATAGACCTTTTCTTTCTTTTCGGGGTAAAAACATACACCTTTTTTCTTGTAGCAAGTTGCTCTATTATAATTCCCAAATAGGCACTGCAGTTCTGAGTTGCAGTCAAAATCTTTGCTGGAGTCGAACAAGAATCCCAGGCACTTGACCAAAGCAGTATTTCAAGAATATATTGTATTTATTTGAAAGATGATAATGCAATGCGGTCATCGTTTGCTTCACTACAGGTATAAATCCTCTAAAACCATTGCAGATGTGGCAGGGATATTGCAACCCATTAACCTAACAGAATGTAACTGTTTTTCTCTTGCAAGGCTTGTCTAGCTCTGTCTTTTTCTTTTTTTGCTGCGAGCGTGGTTGTATCTGTTGGCTCTGCGTGTACATTGTGGCATTGAGTTCTGCTGTCTAGACCACCTCCCTGTGAATTAATACTGAAATGGAGTGGCTGAAATCCCCACACCTTCCCTCCTTGTCCCTCTGTGTGCACATTAAACTCAGCCAGCTGAGATCTTACTCAGAGTCTGGCACTTTTGTGCTGCCACCCGCTTGAATGGGTATTTTTCAAGTGTTTGTGTATAACTCAGTGTGAGTGTGAATGGTAGGGTCTGTCCCTGAAAAAAAAAAAAATTAAAAATCACTATTTATTATGGCACTTTAGTATGTATTTAAGATTCCTCCCTATTGCTGGGTTTGTGTCCAAAATGGAATTACTAGTCTGCATCTTTGCTGATTGTGAATATGTCCACGAGGCTGAATTTCAGATGTACCCATTTATGAATCTGGCGTATATGCTGAATGCAGCATTTTGTGCAGGTCACGTGTTGTATACAAAACATCTGATAAAATGCTGCTCACAGTCTTACAGATCTTAGAAATCCTTTCCATATGTCTAATCTTAAATCCTTTCCATATGTCTCCATCTATACATGAGCACCAATTAGTCAATTAATCTGCCACCTTTATTTAATTAGATAATAAAGAAGAACTTTTTGAAGTTAAATCTTACTTCATTTTTCCAGGAATCAAAAATGACAACTAGTAGCAGCAACAAATTACAAGATAAATTTCCTAATCCACTCAGTGAATACATTAATATTACAGTATTTGCTGAGTTAAAACAAGTCCAACATTCAATATTCCCCTTCGCAAACAAAATACATTTGCATGAATCCAAATAATTTTTTTTTTCCCTACAAAAATGGCTCTGTGTAGCAGTCCTGGAACAATTGCAAGACATTTTGACTCTTCGGTGTCCTTAGAAATTAACCCTGTGTTAATGAAAGTTCATAAGCAAGAATCCCTGTGCAATGGAAATCCTCCCATGCCCCCCTTAGGGCACTCTCCAGCCGCTGAGCCGTGCTCCGCACGCAGGGCAGCCAGAGCAGGGGCCAAGGTGCTGCCTCAGTGTGTCCATCTCCATTGAACCTGTCTCATTAGCATGCCTCTGGGCTCCCCGAAGACATTCCATTTCAGCTGAAAGCAAAATATAACAGAAACTGCATGTTTCTGGGTTTGCTGCTGGCAGCTGTTACCTTTCCAGGGGAAAAAAAAAAAAATTAAAAAATTCCTCTGCCAGGGCCAGACCTAGAATAAATGAAAATAGCTACACTGAAGCCCACAGAGCAATATCACTTTGCACCTAGGGAAGGTTTGTCCCATGTATTTCTTACTTCCACTGCAAATAAACTCAATATAGAGACATTAGTATTTTTAAACGGCAAAAGGGATGTTATTTGCCTTTTTCTTGTAGCAGTACAAGAAAATTACATTTTTTTTCTTTTTTCCACAAGAAAATAGTTTTCTAATAATAACCCAGTATTAAGTGTCAGGTAGTTGCTTCATGATTTTCCGTGCTTTATTGCAGTCAGCTATTGGGAGTGGGGTCAGATTTCCAGCTCACTGCAGAAGAGCTGCTTTTATTGGGTTGAGCATTGTTGTTTTCTGTCCATGAATTATCAGTTGCTTTGAAGACTGATCACTTCCTTTCCTGGGGATACTTGAGGAACACACAACTTTCTTTTTTGGTACCTGAAACCTTGTTAGCACAGAGCTTATTGAATATAACCCCTTTTGTTTGTAAGCGCAGAAATGACAGAATTTGGAAAGCGACTTTTTTCTCTGGATTTTTGTCTCTGAATTCGGAGTGAACTGAACATAAAAAATATTAGAGGCTCTTATGCTTTCACCTCATGTCATAAAAGAAATTACAACATGATCTATTTTATGTATATTAAAAAAAACCCCTAAAAATTTCCAAACTAACTGTCCTTGGGCAGGTTTTTTTATAGGGACCTGAATATGGAAAAAAATCCCCCTAACTCTCAAACAACTAATATGGAAAGAAAGCTATTCCTCTGGCAAGTTTTTCAAAGTGAAAAGGAGAATTTAATTGATTCATATCCAAATGTTCAGATCATGCTTTGATGCATGATACTTCTTCCAGTAGTGGAAGTAGTTTATCTGAATCCCTCTATTTAGACAGATGAAATCATTACAGAATATGTATTTTATAAGTGAGAGAAAAAAAGGAACAGGAAGGGAAAAATGGAACCAATATTCCCAACTAGAAAATGTACTTTAGGTCTTATCACAGTGGATTTTCATGCATGTACTCTAATAGAGTTACTAACTTGAGGAGGGCTCCTTGTGATCGTAAAATAAAGCACTGAGGTTTTTTAGGATGTGGGCCTTAGAGATTTCAAAGTTGAGCAAAAGAGATTAGGATTCTATTTTTTTTCATCCTCCTCCTAGTTTCTCGTATTTTTGTATTAAGCTGCTTGTATTAAGCTCTTTGCTAAGTAGTATTTCTGATCTATGCTGCAATTTGTCATGACATTTCTCTAGGCAGCTATTATAAAGATGTCTGCTTCCTTTTTTTCTTAAACAAGAAAGTAGACTGCAAATAAGTCACTTGATTTTTAAATTACTATCAATTAAGAAAATGGAGTGTCAGGGTCCAGAAAATTGATAGCTGAATTCTGATCTTGGATCTGGAAAATACTGAGCCATAAAATATTCATACACAGACACACAGGGGAAAAAAAAAGCTGATGTTATGTTCATCTGACCAACATATGTTGTTTGTGAGTGTTACTGGAGTTCCAGTTTTTAGAATATGGGGGAAAAGATAATTTGGGTGAAAGAGGCAAGCAAGTGCATGATCTGACGATCACCTAAACAGGTTTTAATTTAGAAACTGTTGATACTGAAACTGCTTTCCAAGTCTATTCAGTACAAGTCAGTGAAACTCACACTGACTTCGGCAGATCTCGTGGTTTTTCTGCCAGTCTTTTCTAGCAGCTTGTCTGTTCTGCGTCCAGCCCGGGGAGAAACAGCACCTGCCTGCCTGGGTCCTTCGCTGCCTCTCTTGTCACGGCGTCTGAGCGCTTTCCCAGAGCGCGGTGCCTGTATCGCTGCTGCCCCCAGCCAGGTGCTGCCTTGCCCCGCCGTGCGGGAGGCAGCGGGGCCGTGTCGGGGCCGTGTCGGGGCCGTGTCGCGGCCGTGTCGGGGCCGGACACCGCGGGCAGGGCCGGGCACCGCGGGCGGGCGGCTCGGTCCTTGCGCTCTGCGCCCGCCAGCCCTCGCCCTGCTCCCGGGGGGTTCGTCAGTCCGGCGAGCTTCACACCTACCTTTCAAGGTGTCCGGGGATGCTCTGTCCCGGAGCTGAACTCCTTTTGCAGCACCCTCTGAAAAGGGGCATTTTCCGAGCTGTCTCCCGCCAGCCAACGCTGCAAACCCGCTCGTGTCCCCCAAAAGCAGCAGCCCCCAAGCAGAGGGACAGCTTGCTGGCCCCTGTTTGCAGCGTGGGGAGTGGGGAGAGGAAGAGGAGTATTTACTTCACGGGTAATTGTGAATTGTAAAAAAAAATAGTGCAAATCGTCAGAAGGTGAGAAACATTTCTGCGGTTTAATTAAAAGTCTAATTGTACCTTTCAGATTCTTGCAAAAGGGAAAATGAAACAGTGAAATCCTGTCATAATAATGTCTGTTATGAGTTTGATCAAGTCTACTGAATTTTTTAGAACTTCACTGTGGATTTCAACAGCCTTTGGGTCAGGGCCCATCACCCTTATTTTCTCTACCTGAGCTCTTTTATCTTTGCCTTTATTTTTATTTTGCCTTTAATTTTTTTTCTTCATTTGAAGTCTTGCCTTTGAATATATTTTCTCTGTGGAATGCGTGTATATCTTCATGATTTCTTTAATGGCTCAGTTTTCAAGAATAAGACATAAAGGTGGTCATTTCCATACACACATTTCATTTACAATTAAACTAAAGGGAGATTCATCAGTTCTTACCCCAATTTCAGCTGTAGTTTGAACATTTTCCTGTTTAGCAATATGTTGCCTGTGAAGGCTGCAACCCCCCTTTCAGTTATTTGAATTTGATGTGATGTCCAGAGAGTGAATTCTCAAAAAGAAAAGAAAAAAAAATTAAAAAGAGGAGGGGAGGAGTATAGATTTTGTAAAATATACTTTTTCACCTTTAGGTGTCATAAAATTTTTTTCAAAGATCTGAACTGCATTGTTTCACTAAGGAAAAGTCCAGTAGCTGAATTTATAATTAAGAGCTGCTGATGTACATTGCATTTAGCAATATGCAGGACAGACAACAAGATTTACCCAGCCCTACTGGATCTGGGATTGCGCCTTGGGAACGAAGCCACTCAGGGCTGGAACAACACAAAACTCTGGAGTCTGCAACATGCTATCATTAACAAACTTTCCTTGTTTTATCTCCTGTCTCAGTAGCTAGTCCACAGTTTCCTTTCTTCACAAATGAATTGTGCCACAGTCCTGCACTAAATACAAGGTGGGGGATCTTTACTCCCTGAAATATTAATGGAACAGAATTATTTTCTGTGAGCAGACTGAATTTTTCAGTGGTTTTTTTTTTACCCCTCCATCTAACAAAGGTCCCTTCTTGTCAGTCAGCTTTGTAAAAGCAGAGGAAGCACCGAACACATTAGAAACCAAGATATGAGAGAACCCAACAAAAAACCTTCTTTAAAAAAATACTTTTGAACTTCAGAGAGAATGCAGCGCTTGCTTTGCTGTGAACACAGGGTTGGAGAGTTTTTTCTTTTTAACAGACATGTGTAGCACATTTGTTTCAGTTTTATATCCGCTGTCATAATATGATGGTTTTATTCGGGTTTTAAACATGCTTCGGCTGGAAGCCCTACATCTTTAAATTAGGCAACCCTGGTGCCTTTGCGATTTCCCTAGCTGCACTCTCTCACCTTACCCAGGTGCATGTTAAATCAGTATTAATGACAATATCATCCTTCTGCAGTCATCTCCTGCCTGCAATTTGGTTTTAATTACCCACCACGTTGTCTTTCCCCCTCACTGACAGCCATTAAATAGGGAATGACACCAGAGCTGTGCTGGTGTCGAATAGACACTTCACCAGGGTGGTTGGTTCCTTTTTTTTTCTTTTTTTCCCCCTGCCTCTTCTCTTTTCTTTCCTGCCTCTTTTTTTTTTCCTTTTTTTTTTTTTAATAATTAAAAAAATCCTCCCATAAAGCAGGCTGCAGTGCCTCCTCGTGGTAGTCATCAGGAAAAAAAAAAGGGATTATTTTGCTCTGGCTTGTTTTGATGGCTGAGTGATGCTTGCTTTGGCTCAGCTAGAGCCCTTGGGGAGAGGGGAAAACCAGCATGATCCTTAAGAGAGAGAGAAAAACCAGCACTTAAAGATTAAGGCCTGATTGGGACACACTGAAGTGTCTCCTCGTTGGAATCTAACAGTAACTTTGATGTAGTATTTAAGGCTTGCCTGACAGTCTGGAGGAGCTGCTCGGAGGCAGGAGCCCGGTCAGCCCCGGCTGTGGGGGAATAAAGTGCTGCAGGCAAAGCTGCTGGCAGAGGTGACCCTGCCTGCATCCCTGCCTGCTCCCCCTGCTCCTGTGCTCCCCCGTGCTCAGGGATTTGACAACTCTTTCATTCTCTGGTTCTCCATCACTGCATAGAATTGTGCATAAACACGAGCAATAGGAATTTTTCGTGCCAGACACGGCCTTTTAAAATGAGTCTAAAAATCCTCTAAATTCCTTTCACTTTGGCCAGTGGTTTGAAACAGCCTTGCCCTGCACCCCCCTCCCCAACATTGATATTTACCCCCATGGGAGGATTTCTCTGTGTGAAACAAGTTCTTGCTGGAGAGATTTAACCCTAGACTCATTGCACTAAGTTTTGTGGTATTAATCTTGATTTATAATGTGATAATTGGTGGTAGAGCCTAGTCCAAGGTTTTCTCTGTCAGCCTGACCCTGTCCTGGTCTCTGTGCGAGGTCAGTTCTCAGCGAGGTCAGTTGGAAGGACACGGAGAAGGAGAACTGGGCAGTGATTAGTGAACTTGCATTAGGGAAAATACCTAAATATCTGTCTACTAGAAAACATGAAAAAAAATTGAAACATTTTGAGGAGTGAACAGAACTTTTTGAATTGGGAAATTTCTTATTCCTGTTTTTCCCATCAGGGTATTAGATAAAAAAAAAAGTTTGTTGGAAGGAAAATTTTAAAAAAAAAATCTGGTAAAGGTGGTTTGTGAAAGACAATCACTGCCCATCCACATTTTGTTTCAGACATGACAGTATTTGATCTCGTTAAATGTCAGTTGCATTGATTTGATTTGAGGGGCCTGGGTTGTGAATCACTAAATACTTGCCCTGTAAATTTGTTGGCCCTTTCATGAAAATTTCTGATGGCAGCTTGAGGCTCATAACAGTGAGTCTACCAGGAGGGTTTATTCTCTGATACAGCTTCCACATATTGGTTTACAGCTGTACTGAGTCCCCTTAGAATGATTTTTTTTTTTCCCCTTTCCTAATATGAAACTTGATGCTTGGAAAATCTGATAAGTGAGTTTCATTTCCCTGGAAATTTATTGCTTCTATTTCCAAGTGCAAGGAAATAAAACAAGTAAAAACAATAAGCAGTCTGTAAGGAGGGTATTAATGAGGGGTCACTCTTTTCTCATGTAGGCTCAAGCTCGGGAAGAAAGGAGAAAGGAGTTGCTTTGGGGGCAATCTAAATGGCTGGTGCAGTATATTTTGCTTTATTTATTTGGTAGGATCAGATCTGTTCTATTTCCCTCTTTAAAATGTGCTCTCCAATTCTGAGCGAGATATTTATGACAAGATATACAAAGTCTTTTCTTCAGGTAGTGGAAACTCCTTTGACTTCAGCTCAGGGACTGGCTGATCTTTAGTTGACAAAAGACTATTTATGCTGCTCTGAGCATCTCTGAAATCAGAAGAGTCCATTTGTATATGTAAAGAAGATGCCATAGAATTCCAGCATCCCATCCTTATTCCGGTGGAGAACTATATTATGCTCAACTAATTCCCCATTCTTTCATTTGGAAATGATGGTGTTCTTCCCTTCTTCCTGGTAATTGCTGTGCAATGCTAAGGAGCTGCCCAGTTCCACTGCAGGACTCATTATATTTAGTAACGGTGGAAAAAATTTGCCATCTATAGAGCATTTTGTATGGGAAAAGACCTGGGCTTCACAACATTGCAGATGTGCATCCCTGTGGATCCTGCTGCTGAATCAACTCCTAAGTGAGGCAGACTGGCCCACTTTGGGTACAGGGAGGACAGTTCAGCGGATAAACATGACAATAAGAGACATCAATGGAGGGAAAATTTAGTGCTAACAGTGTCACTTTGATTTTTAGATTTCTTTTCCACCAATTCCCTGTATTTCCCCTTGTTTGCTTAGGAAAGTTGTACTCGTTCAAGCTGTCTTAGTTTTTTTGTATTGTGCAGCAGTGACTTAGTTGTGTGTTGTAAATGTGATGCCTTTTTATAAACTCTGTAGCAGGTTTATTTTTAAATGTATTTTCTCTAGGGAAGGGCACACAGTTTACTCAAAATTTACCATATGCTTTGCATCTCCAGTAAAGCAGTTGTAGAAAATACCATATTTTTAAATCGGGTGAGTTGTGAAGAATCAGAGGGAGGCTGGATGAAGAACACTGGTTAGAACGATAGATACTCAGACACTCCTTCCCTTCCTAGAGTAAACTGCCATGAAGTAACTCAAGAGGGACTATTGAAAACATTGTGCTTTCAGGTTACAGGCCTTGAACCTGCAAACACTTGTGCATGTAAATAACTTTATATAGGTAAAGCAAATGCTTTGAACTCAAAAGGGCTACTTGCATATGGGAAGTTTTTTATGTGTGTAAGTGCCTGCAAGATTAAAACTGTAGTTGGTGTTTGATTAACATTTAATCCTCCATGGCTGTGCTGCCTTACGGACAATCCAGAGGGAGTTTCAGAGGAGGCAGCTGAGGAGCTGAACATGCAGATGAGCTCTAGTTCCATTAGTTAGGCTGGGTTTAGATTTTCAGTTTCAAGATGATATAAATATGTTGGGGTTTTTTGGTTGGTTTTTTTTTTTGTTTGTTTGTTTGTTCTAAGTTTAAAAATAAAAGTCAAAGTCAAAGCTATCTTCTCCTAAACTGGAAGTCTGAGTTGGTGATACACATTGCTGTTTTGGCTTCTTGTCCTTTAAGTAAAAAAGTCTTGAATTTAATTTTCAACTTGTATACTTTTATTCCACCTTTTTCATCTTCAATATCTAAGGAAAAGTGAAAGAAATGTAGAAATACAATAGTGTCTTATAGAAAGTAATATTGCCTTTTAAAAAATGATCCTGATCTTTGCTCTTTTCATTCAGCATTTTACCCAAATCAGCATCAATTTGCAGAGGCTTTTGATGAACTTAACATCACTGTTTTTTCTAAAAGGCCACAGAACACAACCCACACCCCACAGAAGCTACTAAGAGTTTTTCACTAGGTCTGTTGGAAGCTGATTTAAATCCCATACAAGTTAGAGATCTCCTAACTACAGAAAATACAGAATTTCTTCATATGAAATTATTTGTTTGCTTGTAACTGTAGGACCACACAATCTACAATTGCTATAAGATTTTTCTGCAAATTATTAGTCAACCCTTCAGCAGAGTTTGTGACAGTGCTGGCAAACAATAGACTTAAGGAATGATTTGAGGAAGTGTCTGTGTTTATATGGGAAGTAGTAAATGGGCATGGGTAAGACATTATAAAGAATGAAGATGTGGAAATGCCTCCTGCAGGAATGGTGAAGCACACGGAGAATGGATGCTGTTACACCCAGGTTTCAGTCACTGTCCTTTTTGTCTGGAGAAGTCAGGGTTTATGCTGGATTTTGGGGAAAGGCTGCCTGGACCATCATAGTTCATCCAGGTAACGTTATGCAGGGAAAGGACATTCCTGCTGATTTTCTTGGTTTATTTGGTTCCAAACCACTTTTCCTCTTCTCTCTTTGTACACACACCTGTCTATTGACATCGTGAAAGCAATCTTTGTTATTTAGTACATCTTTGACACTGCTGCTTTGTGCATAAAGTAGAAACAGTGTTGTGTTAGGCTGCTGGTCTGAGAGCCTTATCCTGGGCTATGGCTCTGTTTTTCTCAGCTGCGTGTGTGCACACTTGGAGGACAGACAAGTAACCAGGGGTGAAATCCACCTCTGTGCTGGGTAAACATTTAAACTTTATGATCCTTGTCCTAGCCCTGCACATAAGGGTGAATTTCATCCTCCATAAATGTAAAGTCTTCCTATGTTATTACAGTTGCCTCTCCCCATTTCCCATTATCTTTGAACCCCCTCTCCATCATTAAGCTTTCTTTTAGGATCCAGGAAAATGTCATTCTCTTCTCCTCTTTCTCTGACTGGCCTCTGGTTATATTAGAAAATAAAATTAATCTCAAGGGGAAAATAGCACTTAAAATTATTACTACTGTTTAGCTTACTAAAGTGATTTGCTCTCCATGACCTGTCTCAGGCTGATCCTTATACAAATCAAATCAGCACACAAAACAGCACTGGGAAACGGTTTCCAGACTCAGAATTTCACAGCTCCTGAACCTTTCGAATGTCACAAGCAAATCAGAAATGAACATATTGGTTTATCTGTCTCTTTAGATCCCAGACAGTGCATTTTTTTTTAAAGGCACGTATTTTCCCGTGCTCCATATGAAGTGTATGAATAAGCCAGCTGTAATGCTTCTGGGTGAGCCCATACTTAAATGTTTTGCTGAGTGGGGGCTGGAGAAAGTTTCCATCCAGTTCCAAGTCTATCCCTCTGTTGTGGGGGATTAATGTCACTCTGACCTCCAACAGTTTCTCATTAAGCTGTCTAAAATATGAACTCTTACCAAGCGCCTGCTCTTCATTTTAATTTGATGGGTTTATCAGTGGGCTGGAGGAGACAGCTTGTGGATAGCCCAGACTTCCATGATATTTCCCTGAGGCTCAGCTAGTTCCCTGCCAGGGGCACGGGGATGGCACAGCCCGTGGAGCCCCGGGAGAGCCGCGTGTCCTCACAGCACGGCCAGAGGCGCCGGCTCAGCATGGCTGCAGCAGCAACACCTTCATTAGTTCTGCCTCTCAGCTGCAAACAAGTGGAGGTGTTGGAGTGCTCTGCATACGTGGCTGTGCTTTTTCACTCTCAGAAGCAGCTGAAACCATTCTAACTTGGGTGTCTCTCTAGCACGCTCTGTTTCACGGTGCAGGTGCGTCCTCAACGCCCCAGCTCCACGAGGAGTCCGAGGCCAATCCTGTGACACACAGATAACGTCACTCACATCATTAGGCTCTGACCCCGTTTCCTTTCTGACCTTGCTGGGATGCAGGATGCCACAAGGATGACTCGTCATCCCCTTTTCCCTTGAAGTCCTTCCTGTCCAATTCAGCAGATAGATACGAATGTCTGTGAAATTGAAGGAATGACATTACAAAATCCATGACAACAATTTGTTCGTCTTGTGGTGACCTCTTGTGGAGTCATTTAGAAATCAGGCTTGATCCGTCATGTACCGTACATTCCAGGGAGAGGAAGACAGGAGTCATAATCCAAAATGTTCTCGGGCTTGGAGGGACAGTCAGCTCATGCTGAAGGACACACAGTCTCCCGTGGGCTCTCTGCATCTGGGTTTGATGGCAGGGTCATTTACCTGTCTCTTTGTAATCATTCTCTATCTTTGTGCATAAAACCCAACTTCTCCTTGACTCTCAAGCATAGGCTTAGCTTTAAAGAATTGGCGTTGAAACCCAAAGTATGTTATAGCAATAGATCTGCACCTTATGAGAAAGATCCTAGCTTTTGTGTCACCCCATTTTTTAAATTGTCGTTCTGCACATATGGTAGACATCAGAGTGATTGCGGAGCCTGCAAGGTGCAACTAGGTGTGAATTGTTTAAAACAGGACTGCCTCCAAGTTCATATCCAGCTCTGTATTTGGAAAATCTAGAAGTGATTTTTCTTCACCCCCTGCCCATGTCTAGTGCATAAAATCAAAACCTTTCATGCCATTCACAATTTTTTGTGCCGATCCTGCTCAAAACCAACTTTTATTTTTCATTACTTCTTGCAAGGCTTGAAGCTGTTCCCAATGAAACCAATTGCCAAACTGATTGTGGAAGCCAGATCAAATCTGTAGTGTAATTTCCCCCCTGCTTTTTTATTGTCCTTGCTCCAAGTCATTCCTGTCTCATGCAAACTACAATAACTATGGCAAGCGTTTACTTGTGGGAAAAATTATCTCAACTTCCTCTCTGTGCATATAATATCTAACAATGTACTGTACTGAATAGCATATTGAGAAATGTCATTGATTATTCAGAGTTTAACATGATGAGCCATTCCATTTTTCTCTTCATTGAGACCAATTTATTCTTAGGCTCAGATAAAATTACAATACTCTAAATAATAAGATAAATAAACCCCATGACCTGCAATGAGAAAGATCCCCTTTGCAATGATAGTTTTAAAAACACCCACATGGTTCAAGGTTTTTTCCTTTTTTCTCCGTGCATTTGTTTTGTTTTTCATTTTTCGGTTTTATTATTTGGTCACTAAGCAAAAGGTTTGCTGAGTGGCTTTTTTTTAAGCTTGAGGGAGAATATGAATGTCATAAATATTTCATTTTCCTAGCACATCTTGCATTGTTCCTCACTTTCAGACCTTGCCAGCAGTCAACACAGTAGTAAATTTCAGCACCTGTGGACCTTTTTCAGTAATTTATGATTTCCATTAGATTTCCATTAGAGATGGACTAAAACAGTTTAGAAAAGTGCTAGCACCTTCAGCCATACGGATCCTGCCTGTCTCCGAGGAGGAGGGTTGGATTTTGCTGTCTGTGCCCATGGCTGCTGCCAAAGGCTTGGGGCTTCAGTTGGAGCTATTGGGTCTCACTGCCAGCCAAAATGCCTCCTTGGAGAGGAGGTACCATAGCTGAGAAAGAAAGGGCGGGTTGAAAATAGAAAACCAGGTTTCTCACTAAAAATGGTACTGTTTCTCCCTTTCTGCCCCTGCAAGCCTGAGGGCAAATTTAGCCCACAGTGACTGGCTTTGCTGGGTCACTACAAGTGTCTGTAATTCAATAGCCACACATTTTTGTTGGCAGCACTCCATTCTGAGCTTTGTGGGGTGCCTTGCCCCTCCTTCCAGCTCTCCTCCTCACACACCTGTGCTCTGGTACAGGGCTTTGCTGGTAGTCACTTTTTTCACTCGGGAATATATTGGAGGGAGGCCATAAGGTAAGAACTTTGGGGTTAGTTCGATTAAGAAATTGTCTTGATATTCCCTCCAGCTCTACTGCGAGCTTCCAGGCAGCCTGTGTTTGTTCCAGGACTAGTTGTGAACCTGGAAAATCTCCCACGTGCCTGCCACAAAGCGAGATACGGTGGCAAATAAATCACAGCAAATAATTTAGTCATGAATTGTCCACTGGCATTGTATCATAGCTTGAATTCATTTCCCATAATAGCTCACGATAGTCCCATTGACATCCACTTGACTTTTATGAAGTTTTGCAGATTTCACTCTCATATGAATGGCTCTGACTGGCGTAGGATTGTAGCAGCTGATTCAAGGATTGAATATTAGACCGGATATTAGATGAAATATTGTACCCACGGCATTTTCTGGAAGCTGTTCTCTGGGTAGGATTGGAATTTTGGTTGTTCTGTCAGTTCGGTATTTGTTAATTATTTTAACCAGCTGCACTACATCGAGCCACCATCCCTATGTAAAACTTTCCCTTTGTTACCATCCTCTGACCACCTTTCAGCACTGTCATTCCAGCAGTAGGGCACTCCGGGGGGCACGGCTCGTGCTGGGATAACGTCACACTCCGAGCGCACTTCACAATGGATTTCGGCAAGCTGAGGAGTGACATTATCTCAGCAGGACACCTGCCCTTCACCTTCCATGTAGGGACCCACCTCGGAAAGGTCAACACTTGCAGTTTAAAATCATATTTTAACCATTGCTATTCAGGATTCAAAGGAAGAAGGGAGTGAATGTCAGAGAGCCATGAAATTCATGAAGCCCATTACTCCCCACAAGTGACAACTGGCCCCAGACATACACTTTGAATGTTGTTTTACTTGGGTTTTAAGCACATTTAAAAAAAAAAAAAAAGAACATTCTGCAGGATATTTTAATATGAATCCCAAGTGCCAGCAGAGTAGCAATTTGCATTCTAAAAAAGTTTTGTGTTTAAAAAATGTATTGGTGAATTAATACACTGAGGACTTCGGCTACTTTTATCTCTTCGCTATCTTTTTGCTGCTTCTTTGTGTACAGCTTATTTTGGAATAGCAATAAATCTACTTAAAAGACAGTGGAATGGTTTCCTGGCTGGAGCTGAGCACACTGCTTGAACCAGGGGATTTGTCTTATCAGTGTAGTGAGTCTTCCCTCCAGTGGACCATATACTTCATACTTTTGGGGTAGAGGTTTTTAAAAAACTACCATATTCTCAAATCTTATTTACCTTCTAACCTGAAATATTAAACTGAGAAAGCACTTTCGTGAAATTAGAAATGCCCAAATAACTCACACAACTCCTTTTCTGTTCCTTTTTTCCTTTGTATGAAGAACGTAACTCCAGGAGCCGAGTTCATAAAACAAATGTTGTTTGTGCAAAATGGAACACATCCTCCACATATGTTTGATAGTATTACATTTGCACCTTTTTTTTTATCATTTATGCCACTAAAGCACAGCAGCAGAGATGGCAAAGGTAAAGAAAAAACCTGATTTATTGCTGTTTTCTTTGATTTTACTGCTGATGCAATTCCAAAGAAATTAGTGGAGCCCCACCAGCACAAGTCAGCGAGCGCTGAGCCACGCTGAGGCATTTTGCTTTGAGAATCTGGCTGAGCCCTTCTGGGAAATGTTTTTCAATATCAGCTCAGCGTGACAAGGGCATCAACTGGCTTGTGGATAGAGTTTATCTTCGGGGGTTAGACACACCTTTGATTTGCTGAATGATGCCTCCTGTATTGTTTGATGGAACAGCAAATGGAAGGCAATAATTCTGGCGGACGGCTCTAAGGAGTGGCTGGGGGAGCAGATGAGCCTCAACATTTACAGATCCCATTTCGACCTCTCTGCTCTTTCGTTCTGCCCATCGCGGCATTTTCTGGAGGTTTTGAGATACTGAAGGATGACACAAGGGTTTTTGTTTCAGTATTGTCATAACATTTCTAGATTTGGCTAAAGAACTGAATCTGATTTTGTGAGATTTCTGGCTCAGTTTTTAAGCCAACTTAGCTATGTTTTTGTAAGTGCTCTCTCTTAAACTTCCCAAAGGAATCAAAACCCCAGAGTTCATGGAAGTCTTCCATTAGTCATCACGATAAAATGTTATTAATCATAAATGCCTTTATGTTCAGAACTAATTTTTTACTAATTTTGTTCTAAAAGTATATACTGTGTTTAGGCCTGCTGAATAGAAATGAAATTGGAATAACAACTACTGAAAAGGCATTTTAACAATAGTTGTCACAAGAGCATTGTCTTAGAAATGGATTAAAAGAAGCAGCCCAGTTTTCTTCTAAAGGAGAACTATTTTCACTGAGCTTCTTTTATTGATAAATTTCCAGAGACCTTGAGTTGTGGATTATTTTCTAGCAATCAATGTTCATACTTCATGTATTGTCTTTCCTACCATGTTTTGAAACGTTAAAGAACATGTCAGCAGAAATCCATAAAAATTCAGTTGATAGTTGAAAGCTTAGAATTAGTCAAAGTGGGGTTTTTTTCGGGGACAAAAGACCCTTGAGGAGGGGGATGTGTGTATTTTTATGTGTATGTGAGGTAAGCCATGCTCTCAGTTCCACTCCAGTGTGCCAGTGCAGCCTTGGACTGATATCCAAACACCCAATTTGGCCTGGAAAGGAGGTGAGCCACATTGCATCACTGCAGAGTCTTACTTCAGGCAACTTTTCTTCCTCTGTTTTCCATGAAGCTGTTTAATTCATAGAGCTTTGATGTTTAAACTGATCCTGACCTTCTGTGAGTACTTCAAAAAGGGAAAATTAGCTGCTTGGAAAAATAGAACGACTTAAATCTAGCAATTTGGGACACACATGTTAAGGTCCCACTGAACTTGTGTTGACTTCTTCAACTCTTTTTGGTATTATTTCCTGATTGACTTATAACTAGAGAAAGGTGTTAATTTTCAAAACTTCAGAAATCTCTGAATCTCTGTTTATTGATCTGTCTTTGAAACATTGTCCCTGGTACAAGAAGAATCCATCAAGACACAGGGAGCTGCTCTAAACACAGGGCATAAAAGACTTTGATTAACTTTATTTTGGCTTTTACTTACCTCTAATGAGTAAAATGATTAATTGAATAACACTCCCTGGCTTCACTATAGTTGATGGTCCATAACAACTCCCCTGGTTCTCATAGTTTATAATTTAGCTGTCAAAATACTCTCTAGGTTAGATCTTGGGAAGAAAGGTCTTGACTTTGCTTTTTTTTTTTTNTTTTTTTTTTTTAAACAAAGCAAATCTACTTCAACTATTTGTAAGTTATTGAACTCAGTTGAAAACATCTCACTTTAAAATATGTGCCTGGTCGGTGTTAGTTAGTTATTATTTTGGGAGGATAAAAATTTAATACATGATTTCAAAGTATTTTAAACGTGCAACTGATCTTTGCTGTGATTTATTATAGACTTGCATATACATATATTGTCAGAGTTTTTCAGATGGAGGAATGTCTCTACTGTGTGTTAATGGTACTTTTTAAAATAGCTGAACTGATCAAATTTTTTTTGGTGATCAACACCTGCTTGATATTTTTGAACTTTCTTAAAGTATTGTTTGAAAGTCCTGTCTTTTTAAATTACTTTTGCTCTTCAAGATCTAGTTCTTTAAGATACATGTGGGCCCTGTGGGTATGGAGGCAAGTTTCCTTCAAGGCAGGCTTCAGTTTTAATGCTGCAGGACTCATCTTTGAATCCCAGGAAGAGTTTGTCCTCATATCCCGAAGTTTTGAGTTTTCCTGGAGTGAACACATCTTTCCCATGTGTCCTGTTTTACCCCACCAGTTTTGAGGGCTGGATGACTAAATTCAGGCATCTGTTCCTGGGCAATCCTGTTTCCAGGTGGGTCTTTTCCTATTCAGAGCCCATGGCTGCCCTCTGCTTGATTGCAGTCACTGATGGGCAGATCCAGGTGCTGGAGCTCTGGCTGTGACTCACAGGTCCTTCAACAAGAGAGACCTTCTCTCACCTTTCAAAGCTTCCCGGAGGTTCAGGATAACACCTGAGCCTACAGCAAGGGCAGCTCAGGAAAAGGTCCAGCCTCAGCTGCTTGCCCTCAGCAGATGGTTGTGTGGGGTTGGATGTGTTTCACTGCTCACACAATCAGACCCGTGCAAAGATGCAAATCTCTCTCTCTTCTCTTTCAGCAATTTTTGATGCTCCTTATTGCTGTTAAAATAAAAGCTAAGTTTGTCCACATCCTTATTGTTTGACTTGATGTGGTTATTTTGTTTTTGTAATTAAAAAGATCTGATTAATTATGCTACGAGTATTTCCATCCATTACTATACCTCTCTTCCATTATGTTTCGGGGGTATTTTTAGTTAATACTAAGTTCTCTTTCTTTATCTTTTACACCAGCTTTCAAGGAAAAAATCCCAAAGTTTCCTACATTTTTAACATTGCATCTAATATCTCAATTCTATTTTGACATATTAAGTGTGTGGGTATGTTCAAGATTTCTTCCTTCGTTCTTATTTCTGGTGGAATTTTGCCATAAATTCTGTGCGTCAAAGGGAATTTGCAGTTAAATTTGAAGTCTCTGCGGCTTTTATTAAGCCAAATCCTGGAAGGTGCTAACTCCTCTCAAAATCTGTATTTTAGTGATAACAGAAGGTGCTTATTTTAGTGCAGAATGCTGTATCTTCCTGTCTTTTTATTCACTCAGTTTACTAAGATAGTAGTTAAAGGATATCCGAACAGTAAAACTGAATGGAGGAAAAGATCCTTCATAAATTCAAAAAAATCTCCCAAATTTCCTACCCAAACCCCCAAATAAAATCCTACATTGTAGATATAAATTTCTACATGCTGGGCCAAATTCTTATCCAGCTAAACTTAACATCTATGGCACTAGGGTTTATTAAAATAGTGAAAAGTTTTGCACAGATGTTGCACACTGCAGAAATCCTTTTTAGCACTGGAATAAAACATAAAATAAAACTGTCTGTACTCCTCTATGTCAAACCCGCCCTTTTTGTGCAACACCACTTCTTTAAAAAAAAAAAAAAAAAAAAAAAAAAAAGAGGAATCTGGTTCTAGTCTCTGTAGAGCTATTTTATGAGAAGATAATATGAAATTATTTAATGAGAAGATAATCTAAAACTATTTTACAAGAAAATAATCTAGAAGTCTGTCCAGAGATTTTCAGTAAAATCAGATCACTGATAGCGAGGCCCCACAGTGAGACGCAAAGCCTTTTTTTGACTCATGTTGGCAAATACATGTTACAAACCTGGACACATGAAAGTTTTATAACAAAACTGAAAGAAAAAGTGTTGTCTTGAGTTGCAAGGAACGTCACTTAAAACGTCATCTGAATTACCAGTGGGTTTTAGCTGTACACAAAGTGCTTTCTGAGCACGGGTTTCAAAGAACGCTCAGGTCTGAAGTGAGCTGATGAGATCAGGCTGTAGTGTGAATTCAGACACATGTTCCTGAGGCTTATTCACAGGGATGATCCATTTCACTCCTCACCAGCAGCATTTCCCAAGCAGTTTATGGTTCCTCCTGAGAACTGGTCTTTTTAAGTGAGCCAAATTATGTCCATTGAAGGAATTCTGGGCTCTAAAGTGATGCAAACTGGGGAGCATGGATTTTCCAAAATTAATTTCTTTAATCAATATGAATACTTGAATGTGTCTTCAGCTGTAACATTTTCAGCTCTCAATTTACAATATTTAAATATTCAAGAACTGCCAAATGGGCTTTCTCATCTGTTTATTTGAAGCAATCCACACAGAGTTGGTGTGATCAGTACTACTGTTGAGATGAAACAGGAAGTCTATGAGTAACATCTCGTGCCAAAGTGAACTTTACGGTTAATAAATTCAGCAGTTCAGAGGTTATTTAGTCAGTAATTAAATGTAAGAGTCAATATTTAAGTCCAAGAAGAAATCTTGAGAATCTTGATCTTGTTAAACTCCTATCTCAATTACATGATCAAAGCCAGCAGAAGTATTTTTCTTTGTAAGTATCACTTTCAAAGTCACTGACTCTTCTTCCTCAGGGAGTTTGATTGTTGACTTCAGCTGAAGTAAGTTTAGATCAACACTGAGCTATTTTGAAAAACCCTCCCTGATACTTTCTCTGACTAGAGACATCTGAACCGTCTGAGGTTAACCCATCCTTGTTTTGGAGTCACCATCATCTTTTGTAATTCCTCTTCTCACTGTTCTCAACCGAAGTTGTTGCAAATGGGAGAGAAAAAAAATTCAAAGCAATTTAATCTTCTTTTCTTTCTTTTAACAACTAGAGTAAGCAGCAGATTTATTGAAGTTGCGATCAGATTTGGACAGCGATATTTATTGTCTCTCTAAATGTTATCAATCGTATAATTTTTGTTCTTCGATTTCCAGTTTGGTTATGATAGGGAGAGGTGGCATAGGAGAGGGGCTTCCTTGAGCTTTTGTTTTGGTTGGATGGGGTTTTCATAACCATAGGTCTGTTTTGCCCGTGATGGCACCTAATACTGTGAGAAAACTCTGAAGAAAACTTCTCTCTTGTTAAGAGGGATCTTGTGGCTAAAGAAAAATCATCCTTCTGCCTGATTGTGGTGAATGAATTGAAAAACTGAATGGATCAAATTTGAAAGCATTGACTCAGACACTTTTTTCTTATTCTGAATGGAATCTTTTTATATACAAAGTTTAGGAGGACTTCCAGCAGTGGACAGAAATGTAGAAACTTCAGCAAGTTTAGGAAAAATACGTGGGCTAGTAATGCCTACACTCACTGAAGTACCTGGTTGATATTCATTTCTTTGGAAACAAATCTTGGTATTAGAAGCATTGAGGAGAGTAAAATTGGGGCTGGATCTTTGGCTGGGATAAACCAGTATACTGCTTTTAATTCCAAATACTTGAAATTGTCAGTGCTGAGCATATTGTGAAATGACATCTGTCATATGGAATCTGAAAAAACCACCACCTAAACATACAAACTGTTTCATTCTCATCTGATGTAGTAGACAAAGCTGAAATGCTTGCATCAACCAAGAAATTAGATCAATAATGTGCCTTCAGTACGGCTTATCTCTGTTCATTTTAAAGTAAAGCCCAATTCACATCCTTCGCTGTGGTACATACTAACACTGAATATTGAACTTTTTCCCCAGTGATTTTCCTATAACTTCACTCAGCCAAACTCCTGCTTGGGTTTTTTCCCTATTATTTCGTATTTTTCTCTTCAAGGCAGTTAAATTATAACATGCACCTGTCTCCTACTCCATTAATCAGACTCCTAGTAAAACAGTTGTACAAACTGTACAAATACTAAGAATCTGCCTACTTGCATGTGTTTACCTTGGAATGAGTTCATGTTGATGTTTCCATAAGGGTTCACGTTCTCTTTTTTTCTTTTTTTTTTAAGGAATTCTTGACATAAAAATGGATATTTGTACTTAGTTTATGTTTTTATGAGTGATAAATAACTGCATGAAAAGAATGCCCTACTTAGATATGCCAAGCATTTTATAAAGGGGTTTTCTAAATGACAGGTACCTGATTTATGGCAACTGGTGTCCTTGAAAATTAAGGATTGTTTTTTTCAAGTTTCATAATGTATTTAGAGGAGCTGTAATCCACTATGTTTTATGCAAATTGTCAGCATCCTCTTATCTTCTCCCCCATTTGTAGCACCCTTCATGGGTGCTTCTTGGCTGTGCGTGGGTGAAGGATAATTTGAGTGCCCTCTAGCACTTCAGTGCCTGGTGTTGCACAATCAGGGAATCCGGTGTCACATTAAGGCAATTCTTATAATATAATCAAAGTTCTGATGTTGTACTGTCCTTTAGATGAAACAAACTAATGAAATGTATTGACCCTCCTTGCGCGCTTCTGAAGCCAAATGACGAAGCGGTATTGAAACTACATGAAATACATTGACATTGATTGTGAAGTCTGCCTTCCCAGAGTCACTTTGGTGGCTGATTAAAGTGTCACATTGACAATATAGCCCCTTTTGAACAGGAAATTAATACCAGCCTGGTGGCAAGGAATGTTCTTCCAGGCTGTAGCTTGCACTATCACCAGTCCTCAGAAATGAATCAGAGGCTCGGCTGTTCCAGCGTGGCACGCTGTTTTCCCTGATTATAACAAATAGATTGAAATTGCAACCACCATGAGGCAAAAAAAAAAAAAAAAAAAACAAACGTGCTTGTGACATTTTATGTTTATTCTCATGATTCAATATGTGTATTACTGATAGGAATTTCAACAAAGACTTAACATGAACTATGTGTTTTCAGTCAGTTAAAGCTCCACTGAAAGTAGGAGTCACATTAGCTATGTCTTTCTAATCCATCTATCATCTGTTTGAATACATAAAAGCCTTTGTTTTACTATGTGGCTGATGTATGCACAAGTTGGGGGAATTTCTATAGATTGGGATATACAAGCAGGGAAAAAAATGTGTGTTTGACAGGCAGAGGGGGAGAAAAATATGTATTCAATGAATGGTGCAGTGCTAAAAAGGAAGGAATGAGGCAGGTGGAGCAGCAGTGGAAGCTTAAAGACAGGATCATCTCTGTGATCTCAGGGCCTGTTTCTCCATCCCAGGAGCATCCTTTATAAACAGCCTAATGTAGGAGAAATTGGAGGAATGGAAAGGAGCTGTGACATGGGAAAAAATATTTATTCATTACTAGGTGAGAATCTAAAAGGGAAAATTATACAGATGTAGAAAACAGACGGCAGTTCTGTCCTGGAAAGATGAAATCCTAGGCCTGTCACCATCTCACAGCACAGTTCGTCCCTTTTTACATTAAAGGAAGATGTGTTTTTGAGCACTGTGTTATCCAGCCATCATTTTCTTTCTTGAAGTGAACTTTGCACTGGAGTTCTAGTGAGCAGAGCTACGCTGGTTTATACCAGCTGAGACTATGAGTCCACGGGCTCTGTCCCCTTACACCTATTCCCAGTCCTCAGCTGCCTCTCCTGCAGCTCCACAACCCTCCACAGCACTGTACCTTATAAAACTCTTTCTCTGAGTGCCCCAGGTCACAGTCCCCTCTTTTGGGTCTTAGACTGGATACTCAATTCTCATCCTGTTTTCCTCCTGTCCCTGGGCAGAGTTATGCAGGGGAGTGTGGAATGGGAAGGAACAGCTCTCTTGTAAGATGTTTAAGTGTGATGCTGGAGAACAGGCTGGCCAAAGAAAACTGATCAAGGCTGGAGGAGTTAGGAGGGAAAAGGAGGTAGTAAAAATTCTTGCCTGGCAGTCCAGCATGGAAGTCTTTTTGGCTCATTAACTTGTGAAATGGTTTGGGGATTTTCTAGAAGGTATCACAGGAGTGCAAAGCAACAATATGGCCATTAATAATAGTTTTATTACCAGTTAGCTGTACAGCTAATTCCTGCATATTTCTTTCCACGTTCAGAGTTCAGAATTCTCTCTCTGTGCACAGCTTCTCTGAGCTAGGGCTGGCCAGAGAGCACCCCAGGAAAAGATTTCTGTCAGAAAATGCTCAGCTAGGCAAAATGATGGACATGCTCTGATCACAGAATCTAACCAGGTCTCTGCTGGAACCAGCCACACAACGAGGAGCCAAGTCCTGGTGCCCCAATAACCCGTGTGCCAGGCTCCCAAAGCCAGTGGTGTGTCCAGGGTACCGACAGCTTTGGGGTCCCCAGCTCCTGGGTCCAAACTCCCCCAGAATCCTGGAGTTCTGTGCCAGCAGCCCAGCCCTGTGGGTTCTCCAGATGCAAGAGCATCCAGCTATTCTGAGCCTTCCTCAAGACTGGCTCAGCTGGGAGCCTGGCAGTGCTGCCCTTCCTCCCTCGGCCCCAGAGGACCTTGCTGAACAGGATCCCACAGCTTTGATCCCTGCTTGAGAGCTTCGGGTCACCTGAGAGCTGATACCTGAAGGGCCCATAATCCCTCAGCCATGCCCAGATCCATCCCAGGATGCTGCAGCATCCCACTGCCCTGAAGCAGAGCGCTCCATCCAGCCTGTGTTCAGTCTGGCTGATTTGCTGGAGGGATGGAGAGGGTGGGAAGCCCCTTTCTAACTCGCCTCTTCTGGAGTCTGTGGCTCCTTGTTCAGGAACATTGTTGTTACTTTCAGTGCTGCTCCTGCTGTTGATCTTGGCCTTTGCTTCTGTGATTTCTGTTCCCCGCTGCACTACTTAGGTGAACAATAAGTTCCATTTCCAGCAGTGGTCGGCCTCCTCTCTTACCCCTTGCCTGCAGGAATTTCTTTTGTTTGGTTTGATATTTTTAGTCACGCTGTGTTGTAATAATAAGAACAAGACCATGGGCACGCGAGATTCCAGCCTTCCTTCAGTTGCCATGGCTTGCCTTTGCGCGTTGTTATTGCTGTGGATGAGCTACTGCTGCTGCTGCAGCCCCACTCCTTGATTTCTGCTTCTTTAACACTGTTCCCTGCCTTACTACAAAGTGAACAGCAGTGCTTGTTCTCTCTCTCTGACGTCTTGAATCCACCCACGAACCCATTATTTTCTGTAACGGCCAAAACCAGTGTGGGAGGGGGAGAAAAAGAAATGAAAAGAGTAAAAATAAATAAGGATAAAATCCTGTGTGCTTTGGGACTGTTCCCTGCGCTGCAGAAAGTGCTTGTGCACCCCACTGGACATGCAGATCAGGATGCGACGCTGAGCTCTGTGTTTACACTGCACCCAGAACGTGGTGTGCTGAGAATGAGGACACTGAGGGGTCAGACAGAGCTGAAATCTTTGGTCTATGAGAAATCATGTCCTGTTGTTGTTTTTAAAAGCTGCAGAAGCTGTGGTGCTGGGACCATATCATATCATGGATATGCTTAGGAGAACCGTGTGCGTGTGGAGGCAAAGTCTGGGGGAAAAATAAACCAACATCATCCCACCCTGCTTGTCACTGAGGTGCTGAAGGGGCACAGACTTGGCAGAGGTGCCAAGGGTTCAGACAGGCTTTGTCACCAGCTTGGGTGAAGTTCTGGTATCTGATGGGAGTTTCAAGCAGCTCTTAACCCTCAGTGCTTTTTGTAGCCATTCATTTTATGCCACTTATAAACTGATTTATCAACTTTTATAACATATGCTCTCATTCCTACTTCTTTCCTTTTTCTCTACACTTTTCCATCCTTGCATCCATCTGATAGAAAGGTTGAGTAACAAAAATCTGAACACTCAACATCTAAGAAAGCTCCCCCAAAGTACTCCTTTTCAGAATTTTCCTCTCTGCGATTCTAACTAAGAAAAATTAAAAGACCACCAGGTTCCTAGTACAAAGTAGTGAAGCTACAATATACTTTGTTTTCCTAAACTTTGTGTTGAAAACAGTTCATTTTATAACATGAGTAGTTTATCCTGTTAAAAAATATTTTCTGAACTAATGAAGCACTTCGAATACTTCAGTAGAAGGAAACTGCTAAACAAAATTTGTGAGCTGCTGCTGTGATCCCTTTCCTAGGATTTTCTGTGTGCAGTCTATATTGTGTCCTTCTGTCCTTCTCCACCAGCTGGTCTTGCATACATTATTTTAAAAACAGGGAATTGGATATTCTCTTATTTAAGAAAAAAGCAAACCAATCCATATGTATATACGTATATAAATTACCTATATATCTAGTTCTTCATGTGCATATACATTTATATCTAAAATAAAGAACTGATTTTTCCAGCTGTGGTTAGTTATTCAGCTTACAGTACAAAGCCCTTCCCTCCATGTGTAGGTGCAGGCTGCTGCAAGTCTTTTGGCTCTGTTTTTATGATGGTTAGCACAAAAGGGTACCTATTTCATCTATGTAATTCTTCACCTTTTGCACTAAGGGAGCTTCCTTGGAAAAGACTCTAACATTTTCCTGATTGCTCTTGTAAGCAATCCAAAAATCAAGGAATCTTATGTAGTTTTCTTTAATGCAGTCTGGATGATGAATTTACATCTATATATCAGAAACACTGTCTTCTGCCCTACATTACTAATGTCAGAAAATTGCCACTATATAATTCATCAAAGTATTTCTATAGACTCCCCCTTTATTATCTCTTCTCTTGCAAACGGTATAATTTGCCTTCATTCCATGTCAATGAGAGGAACTTTAATCTTGGGTATTGCTGGATAAGGTGCTGTACACATTAAAAGAATGGCAAAGTAAGAAGGGAATGGGCCTGGATAAAAATAAGGATTAGGAGCTGTTTATTAGCAACTGCAAACATGGCAACAAAAGACTTTTTAAAAGCAGCTTGACAATTTTGCTTTAAATGGTCACATAATGAAAGTATTTTTGCACTGTATGTGTTTTAATCAAAATTATTTTCCTAGAGTTTCTTTTACACTGAAGAGAGTATGCTGAATTCTAAGTTACACTTCTTTAGAAATGTGTGGAGCCGTAAAGTGGATTTAACTGTGAGAAAGGCTCAATATCTCATAGTCGTATCGTACCTTTCACCCTAGAATATCCTAAAGTACTTTTCACACGTAAAAACCTGATATGTAATTGCACCTGCTTCAGATATGAAATGCAGCAGTTGTTTAATGGTGCACGGAAACACTAGACAAGGGTATGAGGCCAGAAATTGAAGAATACAATATCCAGCTGAAAATCCAGGTGGGATTTAGGATGGGAGGATGTAATTGCTTCAATTAGAATTTTGTGAGAATAATATATTTAATAGGTGCAATTCCTGGCCCTATTGGAGTCAATGAGAACATTGCTGCTGATTACAAATGAGGTTGGAACTCCTCTCATATCTCTACCTTTATGAAAAGTTTAATGAAATACTGTAGTCAGAATTGTTTGCAGGATTTTGATTTTCTCATCTCCACCAGAAGAATTGGCTTGATCCTCAGCCCAGCATTATAGCTATGAAATCTTGTTAAGCGCCTGTTTTACACCCGTAAAAAGGAGAGGAGAATTGGATCCAGCATCTCCTGTGGCCTTTCCCACCAGCATGGGATATTGGTTCATTCCAGCTCAGATAGAAATGTCAGCTGCAGAATCAGCCTGACGCACACAGCTGTTCCATGGAGGTTTCCAGTAAAAAAGTAATTTCCCATGCAAGTACCCTGGCCGATAGCTCCTGTGCCGTGAGATCCTGTCAGCTCTCGCGTGGTCAGCTTTTATGACTGTAGGCCATGTTCTAAAATACCAAATGTTTCTATTCAGTCACTGTAGAATGTTAATAGGTAACGGGGAGGAGAGGACTGTGATGGTGTAGATGCACAGGAAATATAAGCTGTGAAGATTAATATATTTGTGTGGTGAATAAGGAAAATATTTTATTTTATCCATTCATCTCCCCTTTCCCCTTCACTCCTTCCTGTTTTCCCCTCAGTTCTTTCGGGATCCAAAAGGTTTGATGCTGATCTTAATGAAAATCTTCCACTGATTTAGTTTAGATACTGAGCTATGTAATGCAAATACCAACCTGTGAGCTGTTAGCTTCCCTTCAAGCATCCATCCTAAAGTGCAAAAAAACAACAACAGGTCTGAAAGCATTTGCCCAGGTCTCTCACTTCACCTATCTACAGGCATGTGCTCTCACTGCCTCACAGCTGGGCTTTGGAGTGGCCTTACGCTATTGTAGCTGCATGGTTTCTGGGCCAAACCCTCTGAACCTGAACTCCCATCCAGCCCTGAGGGAGTCTGTGGGTGTTTGTGCTGTAGACATGTCCCAAGGAGCACTTCAGCACAGCTGGGATGGTGCAATGGATGCTTCAGCCTCCTTGAACGAGTAGCTATAGATCCCCTTGCTCTGGGGGATTTGCTTGCCCCACATCAAGTGGGAGTAGTGGGCCAGTGGCACCTCCAGACCTTACTCTGCAGGAATATCAGTGAGTGCAGCAGTGTATGTGAAGTATATTTTTTGTATATGCTCTCCTGGGAATGAGATTTCCATGCAGGAAATAGACTGAAAATTTCCAGTTAGAGAAAGCCCAAATCTTTGCATTAAGTTCTGCCCCTGCATCGCTGCAGGGGAGTGCGATGGCAACAGAGAAACTGCTGTGACCGTCCAAGTGTTGGACAAGTGCTCCAAACAATACCCTAGAATGGATCCAGCAGTATCCCACCCAGATCCTCTGGGAAGGGCTCATACCCTCATGCTACATGAGCAGAGCTGGAGGCTTTCAGCTCCTCCACTCAGAGCAGAGACCAAAGCAAGCAGGAGCCAGTAGTGATGGAGAAGAGCTCAGGGCTCTCCCCAGTTCCAACTGGATGCCGTGTGCTCGGGTCCTACCCCTCCAAAGCCCTGCCACCCTGCCAGGGAAAAGACATTTCCTCTTTCCCTCAAAGATAAACACCAAAGTTTTAGAAGTGATTTACTTGAAAGCTACTACCAATTTTTTCTCATTTCATGCCCCAGCTTGCTTCTAGGTTGTTGCTGTGATTTTTTTTTTCTTTTTTTTTTCTTTTTTAACTCATAACACATGGACTCTTTCAGAAACACCAAGTATTTGAGATAAAACTGCTTTCAGCCTACGGCATAAAATGTAGGGCTACATGAAAGTAAAAAAGGATGAGAGCTTTTCAATCAATTTGATGAAAAATTTAAGTTAATTAAAAGAATGCTCAATTTTTCCCTAGAAGGCGACACTGATCTTTATTATTAATGCATACCAGTGTTTCATAACTGTGCATAATAATGGCCTGTAACATCAGGCACAGCTTCATCCCCAGCTTAATTTGTTACAAAATCTTTTTTGGTATTCTTAAAGCATGCCCTTTGTCACTGTATCTCTGATGCTCTTGGGCTAATTCCCAGCTCCTAAAGGACGTCTTATTTTATGCTCACACCTGAGAATTAATTTATCAGATTGTTTTTTCAGTTTAAAGCTTTTTAAAAAATAATAAAAAAAATTAAAAGGCAGATAGAGATCCTTCACTGCTTGGCTTTCATATCATTTTTTTAGCATTCAGATTCAATTAGTGGAAATAGAAGTAAAAGAATAATATTCATACAGGCTGGAGATGTGGAGTAGGAGAAAAGGAACAGAAATTGATGTTTGAGTGAGAGACACGAGGTTTCATTTTCTTCCGTGTATATTAGTGGAGGAAGTGGCTTTCCAAGATGGGGGGCAAATATTGAAGCAGGATCTTGGAAAAACCACAGTGTGGTTTTTCCAAGATCCTGCTTCAGTAGTGTGCCTCCATCGCTGTTGTTTTCCACAGTTAGTGCAGTTAATTGTTAACTCAGGTTGATAAAGATTTATATTTTAGAGTTGCCAGCTAAGGCCCAGTTCCTGCTCTCTACTTACACCTCTGCTTACAAGGAGTAAGAGTCCTCCTACCTTGCCTGAATTCCACCCCTTTTTCCATCACACCTCAGGAACTTCCCTGAAGGATCTAACTCCAGAGCCACCAGGCAGCTTTCCAGATTGACTGAGGTAGATGGTTTTGCAGAGTGTCGCTTGGATTTTCCAAGAGCTGAATAGCCCTTGTGTTTAGGAGGTTTAAGGGGATGAAACTTCCTAGTTGGAGACCTTGTTGAATTCCCTACAGTAGGAGGAATGAAATTATGGCAAGCCATACATCTGGGGTGATGCAGGCATGACATGCAAGCATCCCTTTGTACTGGGGGGAATGAGAGGAATAAGATGAGTGCTTCTACTTCAGTACAGAAGCACTTGAAGGCCCCAGAGTCTGGTACTCCCTGTGCTGTCCCAGGAAGAGGTGCAGGGATGGACCAGTCTCCAACCTGAGCACTTCACAGGATAGGCAGACATGAGGGACAAAAGGGATGCCATCACTACTGATCAGGAATACAAAGGGAAATCCTCAGGATGAAAAAAAGGATGAATTTTTGAAACTTTGTGCTTTAAAGAACCAATCTGAAGGCTAATTTCTTTCTTTCTTTCTGTATATTCCTTTTACTTCTAACATAAACAGTAATAAATATAGAGGAAGGTAAACAGAATATTTCTTTTGCTCTTTAATAAATATGTGGCAGACATGCAGGTCCTCAATGAGGAAGAGAACCAAAGGAAGGAAAGTGGGAATAAAAGTAAATTCTAGATTGCATAGCATTTATCAAGGAGATGGAAAAAACCTGGGAGTTGAAAGCAAGATTTAATGACAAGAGATGGTGATAAAAAAGTTCATAACAGCTGAGTTTTATGGTAAGACTTGTAATCAAGAGTCCCTTGGCCACCTGGTTGTCACTGGCTAGATATGAACATAGCCAGGGCCTGAAAGAACCTTTGTTTTCTGTTTCAGCAGAACCCAGGAGCTCAGTATAGCCATGGCTGAGTGGGGATCAGTACGACAGATTTGCATGCAGAGCTGTTTGAAATTCTCATCTGCCTCATCTGAAACTTGGGTTGGAAACTTGCCGCTTTACCCAAAAAAAAAAAAAAAAAAAAAGAGCTCTGTGTTCCAGGGGGAACTTCCTGGTTCAGGCAGGGGCTCCAGTTTAACAGCCTTCTCCATCCCGAGGGACACTTCCCACCCCAAGTGGGCAGTTTTGCTGGGATAGACTTCCTCAATCTGTTCTGCCAGACCTTTCTACTTTGCATAAATAATTGAGCATTCATTAGAGCAGGGTCTTGAGCCTGGGCTTCCCACAGCTGAGGTGAGTGCCCTGACCACCACACTATTGATTTTCCTATCCTGACCGATCAATCCTTCATTGATCTCATTGGTGCTAATTGGCAAAGAGGGTGCCCACAGGATGCCTGGTGAGAGCAGGAGACACACGTAACCCCTGTGGAAATAATACCTTGTATTACCCAGAGGCAATGACAAACACTGCTCTGTGAGACCTGTGTCTGGCATTGCTTCAGGTATCCCACCTTGCACCAGATCAAACAACCTCCCTGTAATGATTCCAGTGGAAATGGTGTTGCCATTCGACATAATATGCAATAATTGTGTATCCTCAGTTAAAACAACGTTTCTGCCTAATCATGAAAAGCACAGTAGAGCTACAGTCTGAACTGACTCAATTTATGTAACAAGATTCCGCTGTGTTTGCCCAAATTGGCATAGTTCCTCTCCAAGGGACTGAAAAATGACGGCAAATCCAGCATGAAGCCTGTTGTTATAGGAAATGTAGGGAGTAGCACAAGTTTATTGTCAGCCTTCAAGTGTGCCTTTAGGTGGTCACCACATCCTGAGACGCTGCTGATAGAACAAGATGACATGTTTCTGAAGGCCTGCCAAGAGATTCAAACAGACAATATTGAAGACTCTTGCTCTGCTTTTCTTAGCAGTTTACTGTTTCCCTTCAGAATGAATATGAAATTATGCTGCTGTGAAGAAACCCACAGTGTAATGAGGGACGCTGGGAAAGATTAGCCAAGGCAGATAATGTCTTGTAGAGACTATCTCTTTGGCACCTTTGATACCAATTATACCATGACATCTCAAAAGGAAGTCACCTGTCTCAGCTGAGGAAAGATATCCAAGAAAATCTAACAAGCATTTTTTTTAGTTCATTGTGCAGTGAACGTACGCAATGATATAATAATCATTTCCCCTGGTATAGCAGGAAAAAAAAATTAAGTAAAATTAGTTCTCAACATGAAACCATTATGAGCTGTAATTTATTTCAGAAAGTGGAAAGTGTTCAAGAGAAAAGGAAAAAAAAAAAAAACCCAAACCCTTTGCTGATAATTTGTTATGTTCTGGACCCAGTAAATGACCTTATACATATGGACTTAAGTATACTCAGCGGGTACAATATATCTAAAATGACATAGAGGGTTGAGCCTAATTGATATCATTAGAGCCCTGGTCCTTTTACACTTGGCCTTTGAGATGTTGGTGTTACCAAGAAAGCTGCTTTTGATTTATTTTGCTTTTCTTCTTCATCCTTTTGCTCTCTCTCTCATTCTCTCTCTCATTTCCCCCCCACCTCCTTCTCTCAAGTTCTGCTCAAAGGCCAGACCCGGGGAGGTTAGGAACTCACGATCCCATCCAAGGGCTGCAGTGCTACAGATTGCAAATTCCTTTCTGAAGTGATAACTTCTAACAAGAGGCACTTGGTATGTTTGACCAGTGTGCTTCTTAGGGGAAAAAAAAAAAAAGGAAAAAGAGTGCAATTGTATGGATAAAATACCAGCAACATTTATTCTAGGTGACTCTCCTAGGGGTTAACATGTGCTTTATCTTTAAAGGGGATGTTCTCTGGCAGCTTGTGGCAGAAAGAAGTGTACTCAGCATAGTGTAGATTGGTGTGGCTTACAAATTTTTAAATTGTTTTCATTTTTAACCACTGTATTTTATCAAGAACAAGGTCATACGATCTTCCCTTAAAAGTTCTACAGTGAATATGTTACAATCAATTCAATATTTAATTAGTGGTTTACAGATGAACTCTGAAAGTTGTCACTGACTTTGTACAACATCTTCTTTATACACCAATACAAACTAGGTCTGTGCATCCAACATTTACCAGGAATGTTTGTGTGCAACAAACAATAGCACAGTACAGGTGGGAAGAGTGATTGATGGTCTTGTACTTAGAAATCTGGGAAGTCTCAGAATTTTGAAAGTTAGAACATATTCTTCATTAACTGATTCTTGTGTTTCAATAGCCTTCTACTCTATTTATTTTTCAGCAAATCTGTTTCAATATGTTCCAGAAAAAAATGCCTGTTTAGCTATAGCATATTTGGTTTTTTCCCATACTGGTCTAATGCAGGTTCAGCTGAGACTCATTTAAAATGGTTTATCAGATATTCATTGAAAAAGAATGAGATTTAATGAAGTTTTAGTAAACAAGAGAAAAAAAACCCAAAAACCCACATTGAAACTGGTTAAAAGAAACTTCCCCACTTAGAAGTCACTTTTACCTGCATTTTAACTGAGTTATCTTGGGCCTGATTCAGTGGATCCTGAGTTAGACCATTACTCCAGCTCAAAAGAGAAGAACAGGTTCCAGACTACTCAAGGAGAGCAGTTTTCTTTCTTTGCTGATTGGGCTGGAAGTCACAATCAAAGGCAAGCTGGTGTTTTGTGATCTCATTTGGGTGAGTAACTGGCTCTCCTTGAGCAGCAGCTGCCACGGGCTAATGGTTTGGTATTCCAGTGTCCTTGCATCCTTGTCCCAGTTGTTGGTGACAGTCAGAGCTATAAATTCCTGTAATGTGTTTGTTCCACCAAGTCCAGCAGGTCTTACTGCAAACACTGCAGCTGGAAGTACTCTGTAATGGTCTGAGTGTGGGTTCAGGAGAGGGAAGACTTACTGGCGGGGGGAGAAGGAAGAGAGAGAAAGAAAATATTTTAATTGAAAACATGCAATCAAAAATAACCCCCTGTCCTACATCCTTTATTCATCTGCTAATTGAAAATGGGAGACTTATGAACCCAAAGTGCACATGAGCACATCCATGGCCTCTCGCAGCTGCCCTCGGAGAGGCAGAGTGCTATGGCACACACTGTGCACGGGGAGCAAAAGGGCAGAACAATTAAAAGAAAAATGCGAAGTACAGTTCTTGAAATGTCATCCACGTTAGCAGCACGAAATGCCAGTTGGGCTCCTCATCATATTCCCTGCATCCTTCTTTTCCGTTCTCCTGAATTTTTCATTTTTGTCTTTCCTTAATTTTTTTATCCACGCATGTCAGAAGGTGACGGCAGAAGCGGGGCACACACACGATTGTGAGCATGACATCACCGCCTCCATTCTTTTGATTCATTTACCCCTCTAACATCTCACTTCCCAAATGTCCACCCGCCCAGCACCTCCACCCCCAGTGCCTGACTCCATAACCCCCCCTTACCATTAACACCCATCAGCAGCCGGCCCGTTTTTACGGTCAGGGAGCATTGTTGCCCAGGCCTCCCTCTGGGCCCAGATCACATAACTATAAATTTACTCTGGAGCCTCTCATTCCTTGTTGGTTCGCTACATCCTCAGGCCTTCCTCTCTCCTGCACTTTATCCCTGCTTTTCTCTCGTTGGCATATGCACCTTGACCCAGGCAGCCTTGCACATATGCAAGATACAAAAAGTCCACCAGCTGCGATCAACAGTAAATAAATCTTGATGCCAGTATTAAGTTACCGCAATTTTATCCTCTCTCTCTTCCCTTCCCCACCCCTTCATCGATGGGAGAAGAATATGAACTTGACATTTGCTCACTGAAAGCAGATGGATGAGGTAGGTCAGCATTAGGTGTAACCCTAGCACTGTTTCTTTGGGTTTCCTGAAGGATGGAGCTAAAAGAATTCTCCTGTTGGGTCAGAGGCCACATTAGTCATTTGCTTAAAGAAGAACTGTGCAGAATTAATCAAAATGAAACACAGGTTTTCATGTCTCTCTCTTATTCAGAATCTCTCAGTCCTTTTTTCCATTCCTCTTAGAGGAAGCAATATATTTTATCCTTTTACACCTTGTCCTGCAGAGGTTTTGTTCGGAGTAGTGTCACAGGCCTTCCCCTTCTGTGTAGAAAACCATTTTAATCAGGATAAAGCCTCCATGTGATACTTGTAAAGGTCATCTGAAGCTGGTGTGTTAGTACCAGTGCAACCACAAAAAAAAGACTCAACCCTTCATGAAGAAGTTTTGAGTTGAAAAGAATGATTCTATTCACTGCATTTTTCCAACTTAAAAGGAAAGTTAAAAGAGCAGCTCTAACACTCAGAAGCAAAAAACTTTACATATTTTGTTTCACTATAACCTGAGGAGAGCAAACTATTCAGGGAGAAAGTCTTTCATTCTCGTTTCAAGAGCTATACCCTGAAACTGATTAAGAGCCTGACCTTACCATAAAACAGGTCACAGTAATATTTTTAGGGGTTTCTTTTTTTTTCCTTTTTTTTTTTCCCCAAGGTTGTTATCTTGGTCAGGGAGGTACCAGGGTATTTATGGTTTACAGTTTAAATCATCTCACAAAGGAAAAAGTTTCTTTGGACTGAAAGCTTTTGGCAGCAAACTTTCACCTGCTATTTGAATCGTTCCCACTATTTGGCACACTTGCCTATAAAAGCTTAAAATAGTACATCAAGATTTTGGTTTCTCTTGATATTTTTTCCCCCTCTTCTTTTCTTCTCCTGTTTTTCAAATGCTGGAACTGCGTATTTGCTATTCCTGAAAACATGTTAATAATATAGTTGGGATTTGTGAGATGGGCATTCAGGGTAGGACAAAATCTCATTATCCTTCAAGAACTTTCCTGTTCCTCAGCTGCTTCCCAGCCATGCCCAGCAGTCTGAGACACTCTTTTTCCTCCAGCACTACAGCAAAGTCATCACAAGCATTCTAGAAACCAGCTTCTCCTTGTTAACTCAGCTGTAAACCAGTTGAATTTCCACTGCCCTGAAAAATAATCCAGTTTATTCAGATGCATTTATAAAGCAAACAGCAAAACCACCCACTGTCAGTTGCTCACACATTGGCATATGCACACACAGACACCTTCAGCAGCCCATACAGCACTGACAGTATGCACAGCTGTTGTATTTTACGCTATTTGATGCTCAATAATTAGCGCCTGTTAAGGAAAAAAGGAGAGATGCCACACTACCTTGCAACTAATAGCAGGAATCAGTATGTCCAATTTATCAAGACCTACTGCTGAAAGGAAGATTCCTGTTATAATTTCACATGATGTTGCTGTCACTATTACACTTGTCAGCACTATGATATCAACAAAAGACTTCTGGTGTATCTCGCAGGCAATGACTCTTCTTCAGATTTGCTGAAGTGAGACAAGAAAACCACACAGATGCTTGGTATTGTCTTAATTTAATTGGAGGTTTGGGGTGGTTTTTGGCTGTATTTGGCACTTTTACTGGTATTTTTTGGTAAGAGAAATGGGTTGAAGATTGAACTCTAATCTCTTTCTCAGCTACAAATATTTTGTGATAAGAAAACCATTTAAAACTGAGGAACATGATGTATTCAGTCATGTTCTCAGCAGTGTCCAGGGAGCAACCAGCCACGCTTCAGACTGAGTCTGCAGGTGGTGTAAAATGGCTTGTGACCCTCCTGTGATTAAGAGATTTCTGTCAACAAAACAGGGTTGTTGCACGGAAACTGTGCAGGTTCATGTGCCAGGCTACAAGACAACCCAACAGTACAGAATAATAAAATCATAGACTGGTTTGGGTTGGAAGGGACCTTAAAGATCATCCAGTTCCAAAACCCACCTGTCGAGAGCAGGGACACCTTCCACTAGACCAGGATGTCCCATGCCCCATCCAACCTAGCCTGGAACACTTCCAGGGAGGGGAACACAGATATGTGTTAGAGGAATCTTCAGTCTTTCCTGACGTGATTTAGCTGCCTGCAGCTCAGCAGGGAGACCATGGCAGGCAGAACATGCTGGAGGTTAGCCATGGCTGTCAGGGGTCCTCAGTCAGGTTCTAAGAACTCAAGGAGACATCAGGATGTCCGCAGCAACAGCTGCTGGTTCCTGAGCTTCAGGGAGACCTGCATGAGGCAGGTGAGCTACACGTGAGGCAGCCTCTTGCCAACAGATGCAGGTGTAGCTTCTAGAGCAGAGGAAGGGATCCAATCTGTGATGAATCCAGAGACCAGTGAATGAATATGCACACACAGGATTATGAAAACCAGAAATGAGATGCTGACCATGTGTCTGAGAACGTAATCTGCAGACAGGCCAGATTTCATGTCTGCACATTCCTTGCAGACAAATGAGACTCTGGTACACTGGATTCTTGTGGATGAGTTTGATGGAATATAGATGTCTTAATTTGCATACACTGTATTTAAACCTCATGGATTCAGTATCAGTTAGATGTGTTGAAGTTTCTCTAGCAGCAAAACCTCTCTGATTATGCACAGTAGTGTTATCCTAGGCTTCTCTTGCTGCTTTGATTTCCGTGTTGTTTTATTCCTCACCCTGGCCTGTTGTACTTCCATGTGCAGAGATGCTCTAGGTCACTTCATCAGGAGTAATTTTTCAGTGTTGTCTAAAGATTTAATGCTCTGATTCTGCAGCTTTTGCTTGCACTGCAGCAGTACTGTTCAGCCTGATATTTGCAAATTGCTTTAGCTCTCATTGCTAATTGTAAACTTTCAAAAAATCTGAGATTGGCTTTGAAATCATGAGTCCTTTTTTCAAGCAATTAGTTTTGTAAGTTCTGGCACAAAAGAAACACTTAGTTCCTTCATGATTTGGTTTTTTTCATCATTTACTGCCAGTTTCAACAGATTTTCCTGTAACTGCGGCTTCTTTGGTGGATGCTCTTGTGCCTAATCCCGTGTGTCTCCATGCTTGTGCCTTTCCCTCTGGCCACTGATGGAACAGACACAGACACTTCTACACAGCCACCTGTTTTCACAAGGCTTATTAGAGCATCATTATTTTTGTTGAGTATGTTCTTCCTTTTCCCCAGCATAAACACCTTCTGATCACATACATTTTCTCTTCAGAAAGTAGGCTATAAAACTTAACAGATGTCTTAGTCATGGCGGTTTTTTGCCCTGTGGATTCTGAGTCTTACGTTTAAGCTTCATTGATGTTTTCAGATCTGATATTTTCAGTTACCCCTGTAGCTCTGAAGACTAGGAAAGTATGTTTTGGTCTTTCAAAATCAGCCTGAAAATCCAATGATTCTCTGCCTTGGGGGTGTGAGGAAGACTTCAGTACTTCCAAGAGCACTAATAGAGTGGCAACATTTGTAAGCCTGCAATTCTGAGCTCCGTGTAGGCATACGATTCACCATCCAAAATCGATGTGATTCCCTGGTGCTGACAGTTAAATCAAGGGTGTTTTGTTGTCAGGAGACAGGCCCAGTTTCCAGGTGAGTAATCTCTCTCTCAGTATGCAGACCACTGCAGGTTAGTTGAATGCTGTTGAGCAGCACTGTTTCTCCCCGTTACATAGAAATAGTTTTATCCTTAGGTTTAGGAGGCAGAACAGGATACTGGTCAATCCACAGATTTCCAAACTGGCCTATGGGGTCTCATTTTCCCTTCTGACACACCAAAGCATTAAGAGACTATGGTACTTTTTAGATCCGTTGTGTTTTCTACCTTACAGAATTTATGTTCACAGTATATTCCTTAATATCTTCCTCACATAGTTTGAAATCGTGATGCAAATTCATGCAGCAGAGCAGATATGTCTCTGGCTTTCCTTTCAGGATGAAATTGGCCTTGAAGCTGCTAAATGTGCTAACACTTAGGTAGTGTGTAAATCTCCTCACCCAAAGGAAACAAAAGGCCTTGGAGTTTCCATTAAGTTCTTCCTCCACTCACCCCAGAGAGCAGCTAAATTAAGGATCAGGTTATTCTGTCTTAATTCATCATATGTGTTTTTCCATCTACATATCACAACTGAAGATATATATATTTATAAAGTAACAAAATTTGTCTGGTAATTATAATTCAGTCAAAGATATTAGTAGTTAGTGGTTAGGAATTATATATCTGAACAACCATCAGTCACTCCAGTGATTTCAGCATTTAAAAAAATAATCAATGAATGCTAAACATCTAAGTAGTGTTGCTGAGCATATGACTGTGCAATGACCAATTTGCAAAGCCACATTAAGAGAAATATATGAGCAGTGCTCTCCTTAGGGAATGGCCATACAGCAGAGTGTGGGTATTTGTATAAAAGCTAATCCTCCCACGGAGTTATATCAATTAAGTACAGTTCAGGGTAATAAAGAAAATGTAGTGTTATCTGGGCTGTATATTACTATCCCCTGATTTAAAAAACTGCAGCAAGGTCGGCGGTTTTGGTGCTTGTTACTTACAGCTAAAGTGCTGCCTGAGTTTTGCTGTCTGTCTGTATATGTGTGTGTCTCTTTTTCTTTTTCAGTGGCCTGTAGTGGCCTTGGAATGGGGGAAAAAAAGTGAAAAGGATCAATAATGGCACTTCTTTAAATACCAGAGTAGATTTAGTGTGTGTGAGTAGTGGCAGATTGACAGCCTGGAGAGCTAAAGGCCCACCCTGTGCAGCCAGAGCTGGGCAAGCCCCTCCTGGATTGCCTTGCAGTGTTAGCACAGCTTTGACCTGGCTGTGGACACTCTTGCCTCCTTGCAGCTGAACCTTTTGCTTCATTTCTGAGGCTACCACCAAATTAGTTCCAGTTGCAGTGGTGTAGTATTTTATTGGAGAAGAAAGGCATGGTTCGGTTTTCATTTCAAGGTGGAAAATTTCCAATAGGAAATGGATATTTTAATTTGCTTTTCTGTGTTGTAGTAATGAGTTGCTTACTTTTAAGAGCATAGCAGAAAGCAAAACCACAGAAATAAGAGGGACTAGTTTCTCGTGGTTCAAACTGCACATCCTTTTTCTGGGAGTAAGCAAAGACTGAAAATGGTTTTTGCAGCACTGATTATTCATTTTCTTCTGATAAATTTGTAGACATATTAGTGCCAGCTTAACTTTTTCTTTTAACGGGACAGACCTTTGAAGACAAAGCTTAGATAAAAGTGAATCGTAGGACTCTCTGTGATGTAAGAGAGAAGTTCTTTGTCTCTCTGCAGACCCAAGGTCTTCCTCAGAAGTGTTTCCCCTCTGAGTGTCCCAGTCTGCCTATTCTCCAGTGGAAGTCACAGACTCAGAATCTTTTAGTTTGGATGAACACCAGCAGATCAAATGCTGCTGTTCGAGAGGTGCCAGAAGGCACAAGTACTTTATTTAGGGTGGATTACTTGAGAGGTTAAAAAATTGCACAACAGCTTTTCGTTCTAAACATTTGGAATTCTGTAAAGCACAAGAAAACCCCCAACAACAACTTCAAAATCTACGTTCTGGCAATGCATATCTACCTCCTTACCTCTAGTCTTACGTATTGAATAGTACCTGCAGTTTGGAAAGACATGGATTTTGAACCTGGCTGGGATGTTACAATAGATATTTTACCTACATGGAGCCCCACGTCAGGAAAAGCACAGAGGTTAATTCTGAGCACATGCTTAAAACCTATTGAAGTCAAACAGATATTTAGATACAGATGTGGGAAATATGTTTATGGGTGTTGTTGAACAAGGGCCTTACATGCATTAACAGTTTGCCACTTGATGCTGCTAGCCAATAATATGTTGCACTTTGGCTCTGCTAAAAATAACAATAAAATAGTTGTTCTGTAATTTTCCTGCCATAATTGAATGAGCCTTTGTTGTGATTCTGCCTAACTTCATGAGCCAGGTAACACCGTATACATCTTGGAATTTTCCCCCTGGTCTCCTTGAACCATTTGGTTTAAAAGCATTGAGAGATGGGAAATTTTTTAAAAAGATATTTTTTTGGGAGCTTCAACTAGACCAAAAAAAAACCCCAGTCATTTTCTTTAGATTGTCCATAGAATGGTAAATCCTGGTTAATATTTTGAAAGAATTAGAGGACCTTTAAAATCATGGAACTGATCTGGTTTGTGAAGTTGCTGGTTCAGGGATGGAATTCAGGCTCCCCATTTCCTGCAAGTCTGGTGGTCTTGCATGAGTACCCTAGAATCCAGCTTGGCATCTGGAGATCCATTTCATGATTTCATGGATCTACTACTACAAGGAAAAGAAGGAAAAAATTTAAAAAAAAATTAAAAAAAAAAAAAGTGGGTGGAAAAACAAATTAAGCCAAAGAGAACAAAAATTAAAATGCAGTGGCTACTCAGTTTACTAATTTCATACACATTCTGGTGTTCTGGATCATATTTGTGTCCTGATGTGAAGATGGGCCTTTTCCATTAAAACAGAGTGGTGCTAGGGAATCCACTGCAGGAAAGCAAACACTGGGATTCATTAAGCTGCCCTGGAGGTTCCAGCAGCCTTGGTGACTGGCTGGGGACATGTGGATTGTTTGAGCAAATTCTATCTCTTGTCAGTTTCAAAGCAGAAAACCTGACACAACATGTTTGAGTATTAATATAATTAGTCGTATTTTAATTACTATTTATGTCATTGTAAAAGAAGGTTGGAAAATCTGCCCTTCTGATTTTTACTGGGTTTTACCCCATTTTTACTCAGGAGTAGATGACAAAATGTTCACTGCAAGGGTCATTAGACTCCATTTGTATGATACATAAAAAATGTCTTACTAAGATCGTTTTGGAGAGACAACATTAAAAATCACTTTCTGGAGCAACCCAGATGTTTTGCTGCAAGAGTCACTCTTACAAGGTGAAGTCCATGATTTACAGTGTTGTCCTAGACAGGTAACAGGGACTTCCCTTCCAGTTGCTTGTGCAGGGCAGATCCACCCGTGAGGGAGAGTTTACCCACGGCCTCAGCTACTTCTTTGATAGGTAAATAGCTAGAAGCCAAAAATTTTTCAATGTCCAGCAAGGCACAAGCATCACAAAGTCACTGTATTGAGCTATGGACATTACTGCAAAAACTTCCAACAACTCCTGGCTTGGTGTCAACAGTAAAGGCCCACATGCCATCAGAGAGAGAGCACTGCATGAGCATTTCTTTAAGCAGAAATTGTTTTCACACTCAGTCAATTTTGAACTACTGTAAAGGAATAAAACAAAACCAAGACAAGCAAAATAAACTAATTAAAAAAAAAAAAAAAACAAAAAACCAGCAAAAGAGGAGGTGGCAAATAGTGAAAAGACAACAAGGGGGAAAAAAGGTGGTTTCTATTTTGTCCTACAGGCAGAAGTGCCAGGACAAATCAGCAGGTCTTCAGGTGAATTTTCTAGTTACAGTAGATGAAGCATTTAGTTGGCCACTTTGACAGATTGTTAACGTTAGTTGGGCTGAGTGTGATTAATTCTGCTGCTCTGTCAGTGACAGGAGGAAAAGGTTCTGCTAAAACCGAGCAGAGGTGACTCTGCTAGAATTCGTTAGAGGGGCTCGGAGCAGGGGAAGCACGAGGCAGAGTTGTGTCAGCTTCCCAGCTGTGGTCTTCTGGATCAAAGGAAAGATGCTGCTGATTTGAAATGAAAAGTTGGGGGTTTCCCTAATGTGATCTGGCATAGGGAGTGACTGATACGGGGTTGTCCTTCCCCTGCTTCAGGCAAGGGAAAAAATGGATCCGGATGTGAACAAATAGTACAAAGAGAAGGCAGAGCTGCTAAGCTACATACTTTTATGCAATTTTCAAATGTGTGAGCTGTCAGGTTTAAAAAATAATAATAACACAGGGTCATTCCTTAGCCTGCTAACAGATGTGTCCAACATTTGGATCCTAGCACAAGGATTTTGCCTTAACCAAAATGAATACATCTTATACATTGACAGTAAATCTCTCAGCACCCTTAAAATATAACTCAACTAATAAATGAGAAAGGGAAGACATCTGAGAAACTGCAAGTGTCTGCTTAAAATATATAGAGTTAATATCAGCAACTGGCAAGTGAAGTCAGAGCAATCGGAGCATTCCTGCTCACCATTCCCCGCTGCAGAATCCGGATCCCAAAGCAGATTCAAAACCCGTGTTAACACAGCATGCAGCAGTAAAGCTCCATTGATTTCAGCCTTGTTATTACTGATTCTCAGTCATTTAAGGGAGGAAAACAAATCTCTGTGTGATTCTGTGGCCAAGGCAGCAAAGTGTGCTCCCCCCTGGCTCCGGTCGCTCCAGAGCCAGAGACAACGTAGCCTGTGATGCTTTGCCACTGACCAGTTGTTTCTAACACCAGTGTGGAAGCTTAAAGAGAGGTCACCTAATGTTTCCAGGCAAGAGCAAAGCAGGGAGATGCACAATTAGCCATGAGATGCTGGGAATAGCTGTGCAGGCTCTGGAGTGACAGCAGAAATGTTATTCTCATGGTACAAAGGGTGCACACCTCAAAGCGCAGAAACAAAAATACATGGTAGTGGTATTGACTAACAGATATGTGCAGAAATCTAGTGGCAGGATTTATTTGCAATCTTTTCTGGATAGCTGAATTGTTTGAGAAATGAAATAGTTATTCTATATATCATTCTCAATATATAATTCTATAATACAAACATCCATAACTTGCTATATTTTTTTTATTCTGAAAGAAAGAGTGGAACATAAGGAAATAAAATAATAATGTTGTGCTTAAACTTAAGAAAATGATCTGAAATTCACAAGGTTTTAAGCTGTGGGAGTTGTTTTTCTTGCTCTTCCATGATGCTTCATTTCCCTTTGAAACCGGGCAGTCACCTACAGGTTTTGGAAATACAGTTTTTTCCAGGACTTGAGAGGGATCCATCATGTTTACACTTTCCCATCCTTGGGATCAACCAGATGTGTTTAATTCCCATTCCTTGCTGGGTTTATCTGCAGCGACTGAAGAGATAACTTCCAACAGAGTAACCTTGGAGATAAGGGGGGCAGGCAGCTGGGGCAGTAACCTTTCACAGCCCCATGATTTATCCAATATGGTTATGAATCAGAGCTCTTGGTCATCAGAGCTTGGATGGTCAGTAGGTTTCTGTAATCCAGAATTACTGCTGCCCATTCACCTGTGGTATAAAAACTGCAGCCTCCACAGAGGAATTGATGGACGGTAAACTACTGCAGCTAAACCAACAGAGGATTCAAAAGTTTCTAGTTTTCATTGTTGGGTTAAAAACCGTAATGGTTATTGAAGCAGGGAGCTTTGGAATCTGCAAAACAGAATGAGATCATTATAGTCCTAATTGAGCAAAGCAAATAAAAACATGCTCAGCTCTAAGCACTTGGATAATCCTGATCCTTCTGACCAGAATTTAATGAACGATGTAAGACTGTGCTTAATGTTCAACATGTGAGAAGTTGACTTCTCAGGGTCTTGAGCATATGTTTAATTTTTTTACTGAGTTAGGGCCATATGAATGGAAATGACATTTGTAGTTAGTGTCTAGGCTAAATCAAGCCACATGCCTCAGGGTACAAAATAATATCAGATGGAGACAGTAGTGTAGTGTTCTCACTATAAAATACTCACCAGAGATTCACTTTTCCCAGGTAAGTTCATAGCAGTTAATTTGGAAATCAGGCTATTAGGCTAATATATTTAAGAAATTATTTGTTAATATGAGGTTTCAAAGCCTTGCATAGCTTCAGTGACTGAATAATTTACCAAATAATGGACAATAAATAACTCCTTCAATTAACTTTTCTGATTTTTACTGTTCCCAAATTCTCCAAGGAATAGATCACAACTTTTATCAGCCTAATGGTTACTTGGAATAATTTGTGAATTTTTGAAACAAGTCCACAGGTCTGTGAGCCAACAGCAGCAGACATTCCACTGGGCAGGGTATTGGTACGGCCGAGTCAGAACAGGAGCAGCTCCCTCTGCCTTTGGTCACATATGACTTAAATTCATTTTCTAATGAGCAATTTCCTGAGTTGCCTTAAATTTATAATGTGTGAAGGAAAGGGAGATTTTATTCCCTTTGATAACACCAA
>VYXC01000690.1:53299-65077 GCA_013397175.1 Platysteira castanea
CAAAAACCAGCAGAATGTGTTTTAGTTGATTTGGCTCAAATATTTATTATAGTATGTCCTAACTTCTGATAAAGATTTTTGTTGCTCCCTATGACCTTTGACTAAGTCCTGGTAGTTATATAGACCCTAATTCTAGTTTAAAATAAAAGTAGATTTCATCCTACTGGGTATGGCTGTGTTTACCTGGCTAAGCCAATATATTGCCATTTGCTTTAAGATCAATATCAGCTAATAAAACACCACTATTCTTTTGAAGCATGCTCAGAGAAGGTGAAAGCATCTTGGAAAGACTGACATGTTACCTCTTCTATGTTGAATTAACAGGGAAAAAGGAAATAGAATAAAATAAGGAAAGTAAAACAAGACAAAATGAAATAAAAATAAAATAGGTCCTTAAGAAATAAGCTTACTGCTGGCCTAAATGCTGGTTTCACTGGAAATATTTATAACTTTCAAATATCCATTTTTGATCTGAGGAGAATGTAGATGTGAATGGAATTCAGAAATATTTACTACCTTGACCTTATACCAATAAGACTTTCTAAAAAAAAATAATATGGATTGTATTTCTAAGCACTATATGGAAGTGTATTTTTATTTCCCCCCTCTTTTACCTTTCTATGTGTGCCCAAAGGCAGATGCAGCTTGCATTTATGCAGTCACGACGCCAAAATTAACAATCCAACATTTCCTATTATTTGTTTTCATTCCATGCTTTACTGTGCTCTGAGCTGGTGTGTCTGTCTGTGCAGCCGTGTGGTGGCTTGACTTGGGGAACTGATTTGCCTGAAAAAGCCATGAAAGAGGAGATCTTAAGTTTCATTTCTCTTTTGATGGATCAATTCACCAATCCCATTCAACCTGTAGTTATAAAAAGCCCTGGCATAAAGAAGAGGCAGCAGACTATGGTGGTATAAAATCCTTCCATGACACCACTGCTGTATGAGAAATGGTTATAAAAAGCTAATAATTTTTTACTCTTGAGTTAAAGCAGCTTTACTCTCTGGCTTGCCTGCTTGTCAGCTGGTGGAAATTCATGCTGCAAACCCACGGCTACTCGTATATTGTGTCACTGAGGTTGTGACTCAGAAACTGATATGTGCTGTAGATCTTCCATGGTTAGATGTGAATGCTGCCTCTGATTAAGATCATGGGAGTTTCCCTTCCCAACAGGAGAAATACCCCATACCCTGCCATGCAGAGCCACTCAAACAGCTCTGGGAGCTACAGAATTACCTGCAGAAAGGATATCACTGGCCGTGATATGGTGGTGAATCTTGATTTCCTCAGCCTTGGTTGTGCTTTCTTTTAGTATTTTGAAGACAAAAACCCCAAAGAGATAGAATATTAAGGTTATTCGTAAATCTGTAAATATGTAGATTCCAAACTTTTATGAAGTCCAGTGCAACTTCTGGTTTCCTCACCTGTTGTACGACTGCAGGTCTAAATCTTACCTAATGCAAGTTAGAATGAGTCTTCTCCAGAAGGAAAGAAATCACACCTAATTATCAGTTTCCACCCAGGGCCTGTTGCTGGAGTGACTGGAATGCCAGAACTGTAGCAGTAGAGTAGAATATTTTCACCCACAGTTACTTCTGCCCAGCTACCCCTTTGTCTCTTGGGGAATGAAGACTCAATTGATTAAATGGCATTGGCTTGGGGAAAAAAGCTGCCAATGGCCTATTCTTTTGGTCAGGTATTTTTGGTGTTCCTGCTGCCTCCAGGGGAGGAAGCAAGACAGAGAGGTAGAGCAGAATCCCAGTTATATTCCACTCTGGTTTGAAATCTCTAAAACTGGACTAACTCTTTTACTACCAATGGAATAACTCTAGATTAACATCTTCCTGTCTAGGAACTGATTCTTGACTATAATCCCCATCCAACATTCATTTCACAGACAGATGTGACTAGTTCACTGGTAAACACATTGGTTAAAGCACCTGAGAGTTTTATGCAGAGATTTTGGTGGTGTAATTAAGAAAATAATACAAATATTTCTTCAACATCAGCTGTCTCTGAAAAGTAAAACAATAGTTGCCTACAATGCCCTTTTTCCATATCAGCAGACTTCCCTGTTTGTACTTTGTCTGTAATATAATGACCAGTAGTGTGTGTTTTATTTGGGCAGTGGCTTTAAATACTCACTTTGGTTTGGTAACACCACATTTCATTAACATATCAGGATCGAATTGTTGTCTGTGTTTGTGGAAATGTATCCGGCTCACCCCAGAGGTTTTGAGAATTTGGCCACTCCTCTTTAGTCATTATAGAAAGAGACCTGCCAAGATGAGAAATTACACCAGGAGGGTTGAATATTAGGATTAATTGTCTTGAACCAGTGCAGTGGAGCAGGTAGGCAAGTCAAATCGAGATGGGGATAATGAGGGCCAATAGGCAGCCTGTATTGTCTTCTTTCATAAAGAAAAGTATTTAAAAGAAACTATTTCCCATCTTTCAGCACACCTAAAATTGGAATTTAAAGCTTCTGCATTTTCAGCAATGGGAAAATTACAGTGTTCAATAAAGGGAGGATTTCTTTTTAAGCGGGAGAAACCAGGTTGAACAAAGATCATCTGTGGGCCATTAGCTCTTTCTTCGAGGGTAGCTTAGCACCAGCTTTCCCCTGAAGCTGATAGGATTGGTCTAACCTTCCAGACCTTTGATATTGATCTTTAGCCTTTTCAATTGGACATTTTTACTGTGCTTAAACTGTATCTCCTGGTTGCTTCAAACACTTAATTGTGCTGAAAAGTAGTAATTCATTTAAAGGGAGAGGCAAAGTGGGCTAAAGAGGGGAAGGTAATATTAACTGGAACATGACAATGACAATCAGTTAATAAAGAGAAACGCTTTGGATCCTTCCAAAGACCAAAGATTTTTGTTTAAAAGTGAATTGGAATTATGAAGGTGTAATGTTCATCTACTTATTATCCTTTACTGCCTTCTGTCATTGCCAAAGACTCACCAGACAGTGCTGCAGAGTTTCAGTATCTCTGAAATGGGAAAGGTCCCAAACCTTTCTCTTTCTACAGCAGCTCTACTGTGCCCCCATTTCAAAAGATTCCCATTGCTATCTAAAACTTAGAGAGCCCTTCAAACAGTCCTTTGTTTTGGCTTTAATCCTTTAACCAGCTGTTTGTTCAGTTGTCTCTCCAACGCGGTTCCAGCAGACTGCTTTGTGTTTCCTTGTCGAGTTTGTGTTTCATCACAGAAATATCACAGGCCTTTGAAAACAGAAGGACAACCATTCTTGTGAGATACTGGTTCAAATAGTGAACAATCAGTTCAGATTAACTTTTCAGGAAATTTCCACCTTTCAGAGCCAAATTCTTGTGAGAGGTATTTCCAAGACTGGTGAAATCAAAGTATTAAAATGAAATTCTGTGGCCTTGGCACACTGTCTCTTCTCTCTTCAAGGAAATCACTTGCGACAATAACAGGATTTTAGCCTAAGGAACATTGTTGAATCCAGATTTGGCCCACAGTCTGGATAAATAATCTTCCACTCTACAGAGTTGCTAATAAGGATCAGGATATCTATTTTGCATGCAAAAATTTTGTCAGTAAATTCCCAAAAAAGATTCTTCACAATACCTTGGATAGATTCCAGGATGCTTTGGAAGGTATTTTAGCTCCTATTTTCCATGTACACAAACATACTTACAAAAGAAGTCTAATGAACTTCAGCAAATTCTGTATTTCTTGACCCTAACAACCAAAATACTTGTGTGGTAAGGTGAACACATTTGGCTTAGTATTGTGGGTAACTTTCATGATCTAAATCTCCTATCCATGATGACAGAAAGCATTATTTTTTCCTTCTTTTTTCAAGATTTATAGATTGTATCCACAAAGCACCATTGTATCACTGTACTCGAATTCTACCATCCAAAATGAAATTTTTATATACCATCTATCAATGTGAGCTGAGTGCAATGAATAGAAAAGGCAGCTCTCTATCTTATCAATAATGAAAGAGTACTTCACTTCCCAGAAGAAATAAAGTGGGAGACTTTGTACCTATTTCTCCTGGAAACCACTCCAGGATTTCACAAAGGATGTATATCAACATATTCACCTTGGATCCACCAAATACCCTTCAGCTCTGTAACTGCTAATTTTCCTGATCAAGCTCCATTTAATGTACCTGCATTTTGATGTCCCAGCTCTTAGTGATGTTCAGAACAGATTTGTACACACTTGAGTGAAGGAAGAGTCGAAGCCACTTTGAAATTCTGGCTATTGTTAAGATTGTGTTTCACTTACATTTAATTCAAGGTGTTTCGCTTTACAAGAATAATGAAATACTACGTTCTGCTGTCAGAATTTTCTTACCAAGGCCCTGTAAATCATAGTTCTTTTCCTAAAATGACAACAGTTCTAATTTCTGTCTTGTGCCCATTTAAATATAAGTACGTTTCTCATGGCACTGTGTGAACTGTAAAAACTGACTGAAACAATAGTTGTCTTTACAAAAAGTAAATTAGAACTGGCCATGAAAAAAAATCTGTAAACATGCAACTGTTCCCAATAGCAAGCATAATTAATAGCAACTGTAATGTAGTGTAATGGTGTAAGTCAGAAATAATGCTACCACCATTAAATACTCATATGTTAACAAGATCACAAGGAATGAAAAAACATTCACATTTCAGACATCCATTAGTCTCTCAGCTTTGCTGTCTACAAAGGGCCTGTACCAATGATCTTATGTTAATACAGTGTGTACTGCTTGGGAGGCAACACCGGGGAATGCAAAATAGAGCAGGAATTGCTGCAAAGATTGGATCAAATTTTTGCACTACATAAATTCACTGCAAAGATCCTCAATACATTAGGATGTAATTTATCTGAAGCTTCAGAATTAGTGCGTAATGTGAGGCAGCTTTACATCAGAGAAAGAGTGGATTTGTTTTTCCAGGAATTACTGGAGAAAAATAAAAAAGTAAGGGACTGTTTTATGTATATTCTGTAGTGTTGGATAATGCTTTTTATCCATATTTCCCAGGGCAACTGAGCATAGCACATGTAGAGCTCAATGCACATAAAGCTCCTTAATATCAGTGGCAAATCATGAAAGTGGTGGTTCTTCCCTCTGGTTTCTCACAGGTGGGGCTGCGGAATATCTCCTGTGTAAGAAAGGGCACTTTCATCTACTCAGTGAGGTGTGGGTTATTTACTCACAGAATGTCCTTCCTGCAGCTGCCCGAGGGACACTGACCACAGGGTACTGCCCAGACATAGGTCAGGGTCAGCCCTCTGCTTTAGGTTTGCCTTTCAAAGAGGCAAGGGTAAAAAAAAAAGAGGATAAAAATGAGAGGTTGCAACACGAGCCAATTTTGAGAATTAGGAAGAGAAGACTCTCTTTACCAGATCAAGCTGCAGAAACTTTGAGCAGCTGTTTAGCATTCTAGGAAGTACAGCTATATTTGTATGAAACCTGTGGCATGGACAGTTGTCTGTCTTACTTCAAATTCTGGGGGGGAAAAAATGGTATTTCATCATAATTTCATCTAAGCGGCAGAGGGTGGTGACTGCAGCTTGGTTGAAATATTTTCAAAAACATCTCTCGGTGTAATGGTTTTTTAAATATCCTGTGAAATTTCCTTTTTTTGTTTTTTAACTTACCTCATAGAGTAGTACATCATGAGTGACATTTGGTGGGGATCACTGACTGTCTAAGAGAGGCGGGCAGTTCCTCTGCATACGGATTTGGTATTTAAACTTGGATTTAAGAAAGTTGGATTATTTTATTTCAAGTTCACACAACTTCTTTTCTCCTCAACACTTACATGCTGTGACAGAAACACCGCCTGCCTTTGAGTGGGTACGGTCCCCTGTGGTTTATCTTTATTCAACAGTTTATAGAAAGTAACTTTTTAGCTTTAGGAGACCTTCAAAGTTTCTTCCCTAGGTGTTGGGGTCTCTGAAGCATCTAAGTCTGCAAAAGGAGATATTTCAGCCATCTAAGATATGCCCTAGGTTTATGCGTAGCTTAAAAAAAAGAAGAAAAACTATAAAAGATTAGTCATAAAATGGTATAATTGGCCAGAAGTCTCTGTGGTGGCAGTGTGTTTTATTAACTGGAAGAGACATCACAGACAGTACTCTGAGATAAATCTGACCTGACTTCTGCTAATGTTTTCTAAGAATGGAATAGCAGGCTGTGAGGGAATAATTTTGTTGGATTTTTCTTCACAGAAAGTGAAGGTTGATTTTTTTTTTTTTTCCTTTGCTTCTCCCCTCACCTCCCTCCCTCAAATCTTTTGTGAATTAATTTTCTATTTCCTGTGATCAGGGTTTTTCTCATACCTCATTCATTCCAAACATTGCACTGAAAAATGTCAAAGATTAGGACAAAGGACAAAAGAACTGTGCACCTCCCATCTGGGCAGCATAAGTAATGACAGGGTCAAGATTGAAGTCCATGAATCCCTCCATTACCTCACTCTCCCACTTTCTATTTCATTTTTAAGGATGCCCTGAAATGTGAATACTTCTTTTAATGCCTTATGAGAGTTACTGTGAGAAAGGTGATCAAAAGGACTCTGCTGGCTTGGGTGCCCTTTATCTCCGAGGAAGGTGATGCACAGCATCTGGAGATGATGGAACGCATGATTAACATTACCACAGAGAATGATTAATATCTTCTTAAAGCACCTACTTCCAGATTATCCATCATTTCATTAGAGTGAAAAAAAAAGTTCTTTTGAAAGGGGGCTGTGCCCCTGAACCATGAATAACTAACCCACCTCTTGACATGTTTACTAATTGAGTAGCAGAGTATGCTTAATATTATGTTGAACAAATAGTGGTGCCCCCTCTTTATGCAGAAACAAAAAGGTAGGAAAAGAATAAAGTGAATTTGAGACAGTGGTTTAATAAAGCAGTTAAATGACTTTCATTTCATTGAAAGTGTCTTTAAATACATTAACCAGCTTTATTTTACTTTCCTTTCTCCTTTCTTAAAACACTCTGTGTATGTCAGGCTAGACTTTTTCTTTTTTAATGAGCATTACAGTTCTCTGGATTACGTAATGTTTCAAAAAATATGTCCTTCTCTAAATTCCCTTGGAAAGCAGTGCTGTTCCTGTAGGATTGGAAGCGGGTCCTTGGGGGTATGTGACCTCTTACATCAACTTTCTATGTTACAGTCAGGGACCAACCCTGCAAACAGTGAGGAGAAGGCTGTGTGCCTGTGCTGGCTGGTGTGGGGCAGGTTACACTGAGTTTACCAAGGGTCTGTAGCTGATGATTCTTGAATCTCATTGCAGAGATGAGCAGGCTGCTGGCAATTTGTAAAACAAAAAACAACTACTTTCTTTCTGTCCGCCATCCTCCTTTTTGCAAGCGCCTGCATTCTTTTTGTTTTTGTTAATGGCACTGAACAGCTCTAAAGTTCAGATCAATACTTAGTGTTACCTTAGTGCCTTGCTCACATATATAATATCTTCTTATATTAATCCTGTTTCCAGGGGAGTGTGACAGGCAGTGGTGATGCAGAATACTAAACTGGTGATTATTAATCACTGTCTTTCAGATCAATAATCCACTGTAACTTTTCCTTCCCCCCATCCTATTTTTTTGTCATTTGAAGTTAAACAGAAGTACTTATGTGCATCCTGCTCGTGTGGTGTTTGTGTGTTTAATAACACGTGTGTCCTTCCGTTCAGCAGCAGCCTGGTGCCTGCAGCTCTCTGCAGCACCTCCTTGCTGATGGGAGCCCGATTGCCCGAGGCATTCATCCCCACCCAAGGCTTTCAGGGGTGACCCTGAGACATTCATTGTGGATGCAAGACGGTAGATAATATGGCATTGCTGGTAATGTATTGCTAGCTTGGTATTGTTGCCTGCGAACCAACAAAGGCAGGGATCACTGCCCTAAGAAATAAAGCCATCCGTAGCCCTCTGCCTTTGTTTGATTTCGGGAGCATTAGTTACATTATAGTGTGTTCAGATTCTAATGCTGGGAATTTGAGCTGTGGACAGTCTCCCCTGAGTGCTGTGACAACAGAAGCATGAAAGGATGTTTTCTCAGAATTTTAGAGGATTCCTTGAAAACGATACAGTGTGAAAACCCCACTTGACACACTCCTGGCTTTCTCAGGAAGTTACAGTTGGCTGCAGGAAAAAAAAAAGTGATGCTTCCTTAGTTTATTTTTTAATGTTTCTCAGTTTTCCACCTGCTTTTCCTGTGACGTACAGGCTTTGCAGGGGGGCAGGTTAGGAGAGAAGAATGGCTCCTTGAAAGCCACCTCTGGCATGACTATTACAAGAGACAATGAACTTGAACATGCTTCTCTCCCTTTTTTTTCTCCAAAGATCGTGAACTCGAAACTCAGTTGTGCATGCATGAAAGTTCTATAAACATTACTTAAACAGCAGCCAAAAGACCTTTGCCAGCTCTGGCCTACTTCTCCCCTTGTAGGGGCTCAGCACTCCCACTCAGTTGACTACTTGTCCTACTCTTTGCCCTCTCTGCTCTGCTGCAATCGTCCTGGAATTTTCCTCTATGCAACTGCTGTCCAAACCAGCTGCACCCACTACATCTTCAGCAGTAGACCGAGGAGGGTATTAATCATATTTTTGAGGAGGACACTCTGCTATTTATCTCCCTGACACCTCCAGCGTTTGGGAGCCCACTGCAGCACACAGCCCATTGACTAGTAATATTACACATTACCGTGCTCCATTGCCTCTCCCTGCCCTCTTCATTGAGTGGCTGTTCAACAGTGGAGTTGTGTTTGTTCAATCAGACATAATTTATACCTTTTTTGTTCCTTCTGGAGAGCTCTTGCTAATTTTAAGTCTAAGCACTGCATTTTCCATATAATTCTAGCTCCGACGCCACCGATGGCCAAAGAAATCTGATTTCAGACTTGTTCAAACTTGTTGGTTTTAAATCAAGAAAAAGATGATTTAAAAAGCAAAGCGTCAAGGGAGATCATCTCATACTTCCTTTAAAGACTCAGGTTTTATTGCATGTCTAGGAATATGTATGTGTCCTATCTCCAAGGGGAATACCTGCAACAGCACATGGTACTGCCATCCCCTGGCTATTGTCCAACATGCAAGCCTGCAAAGGAGAAGAGATTAATAATTCAGTTAATTTTTAGCAAGCGGGGTTTTTTTCCTTTCATTTTTTAAAAGAAATTGATAGGAAGAGGAGTGTGTAAGGAAAGAAAGCTATTGTAAGACTAAATGCCTAATCATTCATCCTGGAGTTTGTTTGTTCCCCTTTCAGATTCATCACACTGTGTAATGAGAGCAGCTAGCTTAAGATCTGCCTAATTTTACAGCGTTGAGACAATGTAAAGAAACAAAACGTGTTGGGCTCTGAGATGTTTGTGGAAATGGATTACTTACTACAGAATGGGGGGGATTATTTCATACAGGAAGGTTAAAATAAACTCATAATTCAAAAGAAATTAAAAACCCGCCATGTTTTTAGCTTTTCTTCTCTGGATGGAATTTCTGAGGGATGTAAACTGATGAAATTTCTGGAGGAGTTAAACCAGTTTGGCTGAGTTAAGGGTTTAGCCCATGAGGTCCCAGTAAATGGCCCATGGGATGAACAGATCCCTCTGCTGCCAATCACTGTGGTGTATAATAATACTCTGTATTTCATTCTAGCTTCTGTTCTCTCCACTCCAGTGGAACTGCTCTTGCCAAGGTCTCTAGTAAGCTCTTCAGGGCCAAATCTCAAGGCCATTATTCCATTCATATGTTCTTTGACATTTTGGCTACATCTGACAGACCTCATTATAATCTCTGTCTTGAAATCTTGGTTAAAAAGACTCTGTCCTGAAACCTGTTTCTCCTGTTCGCTTTCTGTTTGCTCCTACAGTGACCTTCATGGGCCACCATTTTTAAAATTTTTTTTTTAACTCTTCAAGCAGTGTCCTCTGAACTCATATTCTTACGCATCCAAATAATTTCCATTGTAATAATAATTTTGGCTGTTATCACCCATGCTTCTTTCCTAATGGAGATACTGCTGCACTGGCTTGCCTTAGAGCAGCCAAGCCTAGACATCTGCTCATCTCTTTGACATCTCATCCCAGATGCTTTGTCACCAGGAAAAATTAATGTGGGTAAAATATTTTATTACCATCCTAATCTCTTATTCAAATGTGCAGCCTGAACACCGTGTTAACTGCGCCTTCCTTTTGCTTTCTTGCTACGTCTAGAACTTGCCTCTTCTTCTGTCATAGCAATTCTCAAGTTCTGGAAATACCCACTTTTTTCCTTGTGTGTGAATTGAAGCCGAGCTGCAGCCCCTCCTGAGGTGCAGTGTGTGGAAGAATCCAGGTCAGTGGATGAGGTGGGCATGGAGCAGGCCCATGTGGTTGGCATGCAGCCCTGTGGGAGATATGGCATATATGCAATTAAGACAGAATGCTCTGGGAATTGTGCTGCTACCCTCTAACAAACCTCCACCGAGCATATGCAGATGGTGATTTGCAGAGGATTATAATTTGGCCACGTTTTGTTGAATATTCATGAGGACAGTGAACGATACCTCTCTGTCCCTGCATTGGCCTCTACCACATTTTGAGACAGTCCCTCAATGCACATTAGTGGAACTTCACTAAAAAAATGCTAAACCTTTCAAAACCAACTGGTGTGATTGTTCTTAGAAATGGCCGAACTGCTCGGTAGAAGCTCGGGTATTTTCAGCATGAAGCAATAATAAACCCAACAGCTCAAACAGACAATGAAAAGTTGTAGTCCACTGCAAACAACCTTCCCTGGGACATGCTGTCGCTCTTGCATCTCTTTTCGATGTTTCCGCTCTGAATTAATTTGTAAATTTAAAAGTGGGGCAGAAGTGATGGTGGGTGTCTTCTTCCTCACATGAAATCTCATCTTTCTGTTGCATCTCAGGTGTAAAGCCGAGCATAATTAGCTAGAATATTAAGGTTCAAGGAAACATGTTTGTTGTAAGAAAAACAAAGAGATGAGCTTTGTATTGTAGGTGAAGCTGTGCTTTACATTCCCTGGTCAGCTGTAGGCTTAGAGTCAAATTCCTCTCCTGCTCACTGCAAGCTTTTTTATTAACTTTGAGGGCAGAAAATTTCATCTTTCTGCACCTCTGTACCCTTGATGAGGTTCATACTGACTTCACAGGCCTGGTATCAGCCTCTCTTGATTAGTGTTCACAAAGCCCAGAGAGATGATTTCATAAGACTGCAAACGTTTTTAATACCCAACTTCAAAGTTGGCCCCTCTTTGAGAGAGAGGTTGGACCAGATGACCCTCCAGCATCCCTTGCAACCTAAATTAGTCTATAATTCTGTGATCAGTGTTCTAAGTGGAAGAAACTCTGATGGAAACACACATAAGCTCCTAAAGGTTAAGGACAGGTATGATCCTACTCTATCACATAGCAAAATAAACCAGGTTCATCTAAACTGTTTGGGGTTACTCAGTTACCCTTCTCAGTGAGGGGCAGCAATGATTTGTAGTCTAAACTCAGTCACTGAGGATCCTCTGATCCTACCTCAGACCTTGTCAGCAGGCCAGCCCAAATAATACATTGTTATTTGGACTACAGTCACCACAATCTTCCCCTAAAGGAGAAAATGAGCAGAGTTATCATTATTCCCAGGTGTGCCGTGTATGAGTTCTTACTGGTTTTGTACAGAAACAACAAGAAGAAGCAAATATTGCAGTTATTTTAGAATAAAAAGTTTCATAACACTTGATGACATAAAACGGCAGTCCACAGTTGGAAACATTCTACTATATTTGGCCTCTGATAAAAAAAAAAAAAAA